>JAULCC010524259.1:0-10748 GCA_032358795.1 Nuttallia obscurata | reverse complement strand
GTACATAGGTCCCCCGTGGTCTTCCTCCACCTGTAATGATCTGGACGTCGCGATATGACTGAAATACTGTTAAAGCGACTTTAAATTCAAAATAAACAAAACAATAAAAAAATCAACTGGTATATGATTAGGATTAGGCTGGTGAATGCCGTCAGTTAGTTTAATATGGTATTTCTATAACAAAAAAACTGCACGGGAACTTTCACGACACAGGAATATACTTGTTCTCATAACTTCTCTTGCAATTCATAGGTTGACATATATCCTTAATTTGATTAACCTCAGCCAATCAACTATATGTATTTCTGCAAATGGGAATGAGTTATACTCGAGCAAGCTTTATTAGTTGTTAAGTTATTATCAAAGATCCTTGTACTCATAGAAGCACAAAGATGATGCAAAAGATATTCATACTGTTATTATTTATAACAAGTGTGTAATAAGAAGTATTTTCCCAACTGAAGTACGTTTACAAATAAAACGGGCTTTATTCGTATTACTACTCTGTCTGAAATGCTATCACTCAGCGCTGTTTATATTTGAAATCAGTTTTGACATTTTCTGATGAATTGCCTGTCATGAGATCTATTATTACTTTATCTTCATATTTTACCCATACATGTACTGTCGGTTTTGGTCTGTGATAAAACAGTTAACAAAACAGACATGATGAGGTGAACACATTTCACATACATATCTGGCAAAGCATATTTCATTTTTCACCTTAACGCCCTTCCATGTTGGCATTCCGCGTTATGTTTATTTAACCTGTTAAGAACAGAAGAATGTGATTTATTTTTATACTTAGCTGAGGGTCTAGGTAATCCTCCAACCAGCGTGACAACATGTTGTTGTCTATACACGTGTGGAAACAAGTCCTTACAGTAGCAGCCAACAACAAGAGACCCATGATGCCCTATGCTCTACTGGCATAGTTCTATAAGCAATTTCCAAATAAAAGCATGCACGTATGGGCAATAAAGGGAAGATGGATAAGCAAATTTAACTTCTGCATAAGTTTTGTGAAGATTGGAAACGAAATGCTGACAGGAACCGACCTCTCATTGATATCTAACTACTGTATAAGTTTGATTGTGATATAACCAAACCTGAAGACTTTATCGCGTAAACAAGCAATTATTTACGGACGCACGGAGGACGGACACCACGCCATGACATAAATTATCTGGCCTTTGGCCAGTAGAGATAAAACCAAATGCATTGATAAACATCAACAAAAACATTAAAAGTATATTCATATCAGTCTCATCATGGTTACAGTTTTTCAAAAAATTGCAAACATATAATAATAAACCATACCATTCATCATCGAATTGTATGATATTATAATTTAATACTAAAAAGAAAAAATCGATGTGCAAATATAAGAAATAGACATTAAGATTATCGACGGGTGACTTAAGTGAACGGAAATGGGTGGTGAATATCAGACGATGGTGTTTCATAAAATGGCACCGTCATTACTTTTAAATATAAATCAGTTGAGAGTAACAAAATACATATCCTTTTCAACTTACTTCGATATATCTACGAAGATCAGATACAGCGCATAAACTGTTTCAACCAACATCTTGCACACATGAACAATTTTGTGCCAAATTTATAAATATCATCTACCTATTTTTAAATTCACCAAAAGTTTACTCGTATATTCAAAAATATTTTGTAAATAAAATTTAAATGAATTGTTGGCAAGGAGTTATTTGGTCGCGTTTAGTTTTACCATAAGATTTTGCATACGTTGCAATCTAATCTCTATGAACTCATCTCAATAACTTTAGATAATTGAACAAAATTTGCTAAAAGTGATGTTGCGCCTTTGGCCACAAAGAAATCATCCTGTTACCTCAAACTGAGTCAAGTAATTTCTTTCACCTGGGACACATTTGTAATTTCTCTTAAATCGAAAATAATCGAAATCTGGTTCTTGGATGAATTGAGATCTAAGATAGTTTTGTACTTGGTATACGTTCTAAATGTGTAACAAGAAATGTATACTTCTTGCATCATAATTTAATAAAGGGGAAAGGTGAAATTCGAAAAGCATGAAATAGTATAAATTGACAATAGTTAAGTTAAAACTTTTTTTTTCGATTTTGTTGAAAGCCTGTGTCTTGTAGAAACATTATCGAGTCCATAGGTAGAGCCAGTATTTGGTGTCTGATAACGGTCAGGCAAAAATCCCATTTCGGGGCACGAACTCGCAATCTCCTGAGCGCAAGGTGACACCTTATCGTCCTTTTATTAGTAGCTGAAATAAAGTATCAGCCGAGTTATTTAAGAAGCATTTATTTAGTTAGAATAATGTAAGTGTAGACATAATTTGTATTACATTTGAAAGTTGACTTGCAATCTCTCAGCCCCTCACATCTGCGGGTTCGAATTCCGGTTCGGTACCTCAGAATTTTCAAGTAATGAAGCCGTCTAGATGGCTTGCGGTAGATCGCTGGTTCTACCCAGGTGCGCACTATGCCTGAAATAATATAGTGAGGCCCCAAGGACTTCCCTGGATCAATTAGCTTAGTGATAACGCGCTCGCTTTTACCGTTTTGATTCTCGACCGGGGCTAGTGCGTAAGTGGGTTCTTAACCGGTCTTCCGTCCGAACACGTAGTTTTTCGCCGGGAACCGCGGTTTCCTCCTACAATAAAGTACACTAAAACGCCTCCATCCGCGCCAACGAGAGGGATTAATGTAAGTTGCAAGAACTTGTTTTTCATTCGTTGTAAAAATAAGTAAATTTTAAACAGGGTCTACCTCCACCTGTAATGCGCTGGAGGTCGCCATATATTTGAAATACTGTTAAAGCGACGTTAAATTCCTTCAAACAAAACACATAGCAATATTTTAAAGTCTAAATGCTACGCTAGCTTCTACATTTTATCGTCATTGATATTTTAGCTTTGATGTTGTTGCTGACATTTTTCATGTTACTTGGAAGCTAAATATAGAGTTTGACTGGTGCTGTGTTAACAATTGTTTAATGACGTTATATCAAATAGATTGTTTAAACCAAGGATAAATTTTCCAAACATATACTATTATTCTATAATATTCAATGTTAATAGTAGAACATTACAGTATGTGAATGTGAAAACACTTTGGTTTGTTTATATACTTATTTCCTGTCAAATGTTTTGTATGTATTAGCTATGAACGGATGGGCCTATGACCGTTGTATGAATATATTCTACCTATTTCTTATGGCTATCGTTGACATACATGATACAATGAACTTCCTTCCGTTACTCTTCATACATAGTAGAAGCACTGAAGTGTATCGGGGTTATCCGACAATTGTGCTTGCATAGATATCCAAGTCTTATCATCTTGGACATTTGAGCTAGCATATTCAGAATCTATGTGAGCGCAACATGTTTTCTGTTATAATCATATTATCACAGAAGCAGTCCAAGCTTATGATGGACCTGGCATATTTACCGTCAGTCATTACTATACAGGCAGACTTATCACATGACTTGATTTACATGGATCGCAATTTTTAAGATATATCATCTGGGGCCTCAATTTCTGTGAAATGCACAATGTAGTATTTTGTTATGTGATTTGATCTAACACCAAATATGTATTCTTGCTTAGCAAATTAGTATTTAGATCTACGTTAAAAGTGTGCATTTGATTTTGTTTTTCGAAACATCAAAAGCGAACGTGGAAAAGAACAACACTTCTGAGCTAAATTGCTACATGTCATTTTGAGCTTGTTTTTTAACTAAACATTTGAATTCAATGCTCTGATTGGACAGCAGCCACAGAACGCATAAAGAAACTAATAACTAGTGATACATGTATAGAAATATTATTCGAAAGGTGTACGAAAGCTTACAATAAAACACATCTTATGTTTCCTATATTTTATAATATGAGTTCATTATGGAAACGTCATTCCTTGTTCTAGAAATGAATGGATCATGATTAAATGGTAGTTTAAGTACATTCAGGTAAAGTCTTAATTACACCGTAAAGCCTTAATTACACTGTGACACCTTGACGTATTGTTTAGTGTTTCATTCCATTTAAACATGAGTCATTTTCGATTTGTTCTTAAATGTCTTATTGGAAACATGAGGTAAATGAAATTAAAACATTTAGGACGATGACACCATGCCGCATTGACCCATGAGAAGAGAACACATTGATATATTTAAGCAAGTCCAATATCGACCGACCTCTCAAACATGATTTCTATGTGTGTGTTAATTATCTGAAACTGGGAAGGCCTAGGTCTGGCTGGTCGCATGTCGTAAATCAAAATCTATACACTGACAAATAGGACTATATGTTAGACGATATAAACCAAACAAAAAAAAAACAAAAAAAACTTAACGCCTAGAAATAAGAAATAGGTCAAATCAGTTAGATTTAATTAAAATATAATTAGCCATCTTTAAGTGTTTCATTAAATTTCTTTTATATTGCTCTCAATGTTTTGATATTCAGTTATTTATAGAATTGAATCTAGGTGAATGAGTATTGTTTTTTTTTTAATAGTGCAACTGTAAAACAGTAAACCATCTGTATATATCACTCATTCGATGTTGGTTAATTAAAAACAGTTGTTGTTTTCACACGCAAGGTATTGAAATGAGTTATAAAACGTTTTTAACTGCCTTTTGGTAATAAAATATAAGCGGTTTGGCTTTCTGTTTGATATCAAACTTGTACCTTAGGCTGATTTGATGGAGAAGATATTCGAATAAAATCTGGGTTATTTGGACTAGATGAGTGCCTAAGCATAACAAGGTGTTAAAGTGTAATATTTATGACCCTATTAAACGTCAAAATTGCTAGTTAACGCATCAACCGGTTTGTCTAAACTGATAGAACTGGGTACATAAAAAACAACAGAACAAACTAAAACATAACAGAAATGTAATTTAAAACATTATATAATAAAATACAATACTTTCCACTCTATTGATAAGATATTATTTTTTTTATACCGTAGCCTGCAGATGAATAAAAGTTTTAAAGTGAATATTCTAAACAAAATTTGAGTTCCTTTTCAAACATTCTTGAAAAACACTGCCATTGGTGATACAGTGAAATATCTGAATAAGACTAAAATCCTAAGTTAAATTGATGACACTATGAACGTCATAGGAGTTAATGCTACTACGAACATGACTGGATCTTCGGACAATATCAAAATAACTAGACTTTAAAAATGATAGGAATTGATGTAACTATCAACCGTTTGAACATTGTGTTCGCTCGTTACTTTGGGTTAAAGCATAAATAATGTAAACTTTGAAATGTTCAAATTCTCATATAGCTGTACTTTCAGTTCAGCCTGAATTCGCTACTATGTATCTAATACGCATATAACTGGCATCTTCCATATCTGAAACAAATATTTTGCGAGAAAATGTTACTACTGCCACCGCAATAATAATCGTCACTAATCACGAAGAACATGGCTTGATTGCGAGTCGAACCTGCGACTAGTGGAAAATGCATGTTTTTCTAATTTTCTACGATAAATTTTCTTTCACATTGCATACATGTATGCATGAGAAAGTGTGAGAAAATTGTTTTTCGATATTATAACTAAAAGGCTTACCAATGCCAACTGACCTTTTCGTACAAAACTGATGTAATAGCAATCATCATTTTATCTATTCTTAACGCACACGTCTGATGGAGAAATTGTTTTGAATACCAATTGTTTAAAAAAGCACAAAAATGTCTGTAACGGATTCATGATTTATTGCACTAATAGAAAATTAACGAACTTCGAGTACAAGCATACTTCAGACAAGCATTTCAAACAGAAAAAAGGCAATATTCATCAAACTTGTTAATGTGAATTGTTTCTAATATTTTAAATAATATCATTTTGAAAATATAAGACTCAACATGAAAGAAATTTTTTACTGGTTTGGCTTTTGGAATAAATTCATTTCAGGGTATTTAAAGGACATTTAAGACTGAAGAAACATTGAAACAAATTTGATAACTTTTGATGTCGGTTAGTAATGTACAAATTACTAAAAAATTATAACTGGTTTATATGAAAACTATCACATTAAAATTTGCCCTTATCAAGTTTATGATTTTATTGTCATTTTCATAAAACGAATCATTAATTTTATTTATATTTTAACTTAAAAGAAATTAAGTTTATTGCTATAAATATTTGGTGTTTTTTCTTGTACATGTAGCTTATGTATTTTTATATGACCATATACAAGTTTTATGCTTAAATCTAATACGAACTAAAGGGGAAGGCCGTTACTAATGTATTATAATAGAACTTGTGGCCCAATCCGTTTGCTTATTTATTTGTTAAACTGTATAATTATATTTAAGTCATGCAATTGCGAATTACAACCTACATAAGTATGTACACATATTGGCAATAGGATAATATGTTGAAACTAAATGTGTGTTTAATGTTATACAAGAAGGGTACGATTGTGGTATAAAAAACGGATAATGTTTAACTATAATGTTTACCTATAAACGATAATGTTTATTCTATATATTTGAAGACACGAACGAAACATTACTTTTTGTCAAAGAAGTTGAGTCTGGTAACAAAGAAGTTGTTGTCCGAGTCTACCTCGGCTTCTGAAATATTCGGTTCCTGAATAATGTGATCCCTATGAGGCGTGGATAATACACTCTTTATATAACATTCTGGTTTCACGACAGCTATAATCAGCGATATTTTAAATACAAGTTTTCAATATAAACACATTTATTTGTATATAATATACATGACAGAGGCTTTGGCTACACGCTATTACATCCTTATCTCAAAGCCTTCGACCCCTGATATATACAACACAACGAAACATCGAAACAAAAGGTCAAACTACTCTGGCAACCCGTTTAATAAATACTCGCCTTCATGACTAAAACGCAATACGGCCATCCTAGGTGATGAACATGTATATGTCAAACAAACTTTACTGTACGTAAGGGCCTAATTGTGTCCGAGTAAAACAGTCTAAATAGAAATAATTACCCCTCTTTACAGTCATTTCAATCCATTCATGTTTTTTAATGAATATATAACATCTGTCTGCCTTTCTGAAACAGTTGAATTATAATATGAAATATCAAGGACCTAGAGGACATACCTATCTGTTTCCGAAACAAACCTATTTGTGCTTATATATTTTGACAATATACATTATTTGTGAACCCAGTAAAGCGCTCCTAATGGAAACCATCGATCTCGCTTTTTAAAAACTGCTGAACAGGTTTCTCGTTTTATGAATTTTGCAATAAATTTGAAATAAACAGTCTCTTTTAAGCTTCATTAGCTTCAGCAAACTATTGAGTTGACATAGGCCAATTTAATCAACGGTATATTTAAAACTGACATTTTATGTAACTAACAACTTCGAAAATTTAAGCAGGGTAGGGTAACCAATATTCAGTAGTCTCAGTGACGACGACACATTTTTATCATACGATTTGACCAAAGCTGGAAAAAAGTCATATACGTAAGATGAAGGATTTACTAGTATTGCTTTAAAATTAGAGTTTATAACTCATGACAATGGTCCCAATTAGCTGTGTTTCATTGATAAATTATAGGATTAATGACGTATGTAACTCTGTCAAAGTTTATAAGGTGTTATATGATATTGGAATAGCTAAGCAGAGAATCTATCTTTACGGGCCGTCGTTATTGGAAATATGTAAACGTAGCCTTTAGGAATATCTCTTCAGCTCGGTATACATTTACAAAACAAAGCCAATAAAATGCCAGCAACTATTTCAGAATCCACATGGTAGCACTCTGTCTAATCCTCAATACCAAAAACTTTCTCATTGTCTCATTCTAAATACACATCACATGGACATTATTGGAATTATATTTGACGAGTTATTTCTGTGAATATAACGTGATTTGTTGGCGTCAAATGAATCTGTGTCAATTGTCTTTTGCAGGCAATCGTGCAAATACGTATGCATTTATTCAATCAAACGATCCATATTATTTCTTTTAAAGATGCTTTGACCTCAGCACAATACGGCAATTGCTATCATTCGCATTGCATAACCTCTATTGTTTTCATCCACATGGCAATGTATATGTACAAAGTCTTTCGGCCTTTAAAAGATACCGTTTATTCCTCAGTTAGGTTATATCTTTATTTTTAAACAATTCGAAAATATCATCATTTATCATGAAAATGCAAATAAGTTGAGTATCTGTCATGATTAAGTATTTGTAAATTAAACGAGTTATACTTTATTCTTTAAACACTTTTCTTTAAATGTTACAGAGTTTATCTGCTTTTAATAAATGGAATCAAACTTACTAGCTCTATAAATGTTTCTGAAACTGAAAATGACATAATCATGTTGCATAAACACATGTAAACCAATGAACTTGTATAGAAATTTAAATGTTTTGCGAATAACAAACATTTCATCGACATTTATTGGGCAAATCAATTCACTTTTTCATTCAAATTAATATGGTTTGAGAACAACTAATATTGCATTAATATATTTATATTGCATACGCTCGCGTAAAAGTATCAACTATATAAGCATTTAAACTAATCTGGTTTGAGACAAACTAGCATTTAATGGACAAATCTCAAATGTCTCACATGATAAGAAAACTGCATTATTCTCCCAGTGACTTACTACAAACACCAACTGAGACATTCAGTGATTTTGTTAGTTTGCTGGAACATAATGTAAAAGTTCAAAGCCTTCTTAAATGCAGCTGTTAGAGACACGTTAAATTAGTTTTGAAGGAAAAGGGCATTTAATAAAACTTTATTCAGTGCTAAATTATAGTTTACTTGTCGTCATCCATGACATTGAAATGACCTTTGCCTTAGACCTTGGACGTCGCCGAGAGGCAAGATTGGCGTTGGGATTGAAATTGCCGATAGGCGATGTTGGTGCTAAAAGAGTTGATAGAATCTTATTTCGATTCAACAGAAATAAAACTCTCAGAGAACGGATAGGCTGTTTGAAGATACTTTTTGTATTTTATAGATAAGACCAAATTGCAGCGTGTTTAAAAATGGACTAACCTTTTTGTAAGCAACTCGTAAATCAAATAACATTTAAAGTTTAATATTGCGTGTTCTAGTTTTCAGTAGATGACAAATCTTAAATTACAAAGACAATCATTGCAGGTTCGGAGAAAATTGCCCAGATAAACTCTGCTCCAAAGAACATAAATCTTGAAGTAGTAAACAATTTAAATCAGTGTCGAGATGCGTAAATCGTTATTGGTGAGATGCGCCTTGTAAAAACGACAAAAGTTATTTCATTGTAGTATTTTAACTGCCAAACTATTCAGAATTTTTGTAAAGTTTTATGTAATTGTCAACAAACCTGTGCCCAGCCATAAAGGCTTTTATATAATTATGTCGAATAATTAAAGAATCTCTATGACCACTATTAAAAGAAATATCAAACAAACCAATTAGAAATATTAGCCCATATGCCTTTTATTCCAGACATTTAAGGGGATCTAACAGTTTGTTATATATATTTCTACATGCATGTATCAGATATATGTTTTAGTCATCCTATGATTTGATATACATTAGATGTACAGGGTGTAAATGTTAACACTACGTACAATACCACAGTTTCGGTCATCAAGTTTTCAGAATATTATAATTCTAAAACATTTATACAGGATTAAGTATACAGATATTTAAAGGGTAAGTTTCATATGTATATTACACTGTGTAGATAATCGAAAATCAAATGCAACAATTGTAAGTTATATTATATATATATATATATTGGTTTCACAGGTTCCACTCTTTCGCCTGGCTATTGGCAGCTGTGTAACAAAATTATATTGAATTTAAAATAAAGTTCCACATAGTTTGTAAGAAAGTTATAGTAATTTTAAATTAAGGTTTAACATATTTGTTGCATATAATGTTTATGCTATTGGGCTATACAGCTATTAATTAGAAGCATATACTTCACTTATCCATACTACCAGAGGTAAGACTTTTATCAGAAACAGAAGATCCCATAGATCTTTAACATCATAAGTATGGGTCTATACTCAGGTGCTGAAAGGCCTGCTAATTATTTACAGCCTACAAATTAGATAATATCTAGCTTGAGTCAGCGGAAATTCTCCACACTGCATACTATATATTGGATGGACATCACTCAATCCTGAATACTGATGAGATTAATATCAGACTACCATATGTGGAAACCCGGGGTGCACACCTTCTATACACGTGATCAGATAGAAAGATAAGAACTGCAGTTGATACTAAGAGTGCAGGAGGCAGTCTCTAGCTAGCCACGGTCGGGTTCAGACTGTTCGGCAGCTTTGTTAGAATTATGATTTACAGTATAAAAATCCTGGATTGTTAATTGTGTGTATTAAAGTTGATCTAAAGTGAAATGACTTGATTCCTAAATAACTCCATTATGCTTTAGCTGTTTTTTTATAAATTTATTATCTTGTTATAGTTGTCTACATTTGCCAAGAAATTTGTTCAAGTTTTAGTTAATTTTAAATATACATTAAATCTATAGGCCATGTTATCTTAAATCATAAATGTGTACATGTATCTGATTTTTATTTAGTGGTTACAGAATTGTTTTTGAAGATTTCCAGTATTTAAAAAAAAACACTGGTTACATTTTCCCTCATATTACATAGAGGATATCTGATGAGTTTTCACTTTATATAACATTGTATTAGACGAGTCCAGGAATCTTTATAAGCGAGCCTCTGGCGAG
>JAULCC010523815.1:0-10749 GCA_032358795.1 Nuttallia obscurata | reverse complement strand
TGCCAACTGTTTAAAATGTTTTTGTGTTTTAACGACTGAGAAATGTTTTATTTTGTTTTGGACTTTTACAGCGACATAATTAAAAAATGTGAATAAGCTTTAAAAGTTTTACTCCTATGATATAGCATTCAATATGTGTTATAATTATACATTATTCATAAATTAATGAGTATAAAGAAACACCCCTTCTCTTTCTACTAAAATTCTGGTATGAAGTCTTCCATCTTTGAAAACGGAAGTGAGTTTTGCTTTTAGAGCTGCAGACATTACCATGTTATCTTGGTTCGTTTTTATTGTACATGCTTTTGTAGTTGGTTCCAGCATTTTAGGGGCTGAAAGTTTGTCACCACGAATTGCCAATGAAAGTATACATAAGCTTATGTCAAAGTTTCATTGTGTATCACCAACTAAGGCCAAACAAAACCGGTCGCACGGTCGGCCTTGCAAAGTTTTTGTCGACAGTTAATATGCTGTTGTTTTTCTTCAAAACCTTGAACTGTTGAAAAAATTAAGTTTGTGCGTCCACAAAAAACATACAGTTCAAATAAATTTCTCTGCACCAGGAGGAAACCGGAAGCGAACCATTGTTTTGCCCATCTTACAAAATGATGGAGAAAATATCAACTGAACGTGTGAAAGCTCACTGATGATATAATTTTAACATAAAACAAACTTAAGAATGGAAGTTTATCATTTCAAACGCATGAATATGTTTTTTTTTATACTAGTTCATATTTGATGGGTATTGCTTTTCGGATTTACATTAAATATGAAATAGATACTGAAACTTCTAAATACTTTGTTATTGGCTGCACAGAAAATAAGTTGTTAGGGAGTACCATACCATTGTAGATAAAGACATTATTGTTTGTGTAGGTTATGACATAATTCACATAATTCGATGTAAATTTTTCAATAAAATCATTGTTACCTTAATCTGTGTTACTGTTCATTCCTGACCACGTGTTAGTCTAACACTTATGTATTTATTGTGACCTTGGCCTATTTATGTTGATTCTGTAAAAATGGATAACTATCTTCTTAGGATAAGAAGCACCTCAACTAATTTTAGTGGCGTAAACCACGTGACATTGACGTCATTTCATCTACCGCATTTACCTGGCTTGGAATTCACCAAACTGTTCTTAGACTTGAAACTCAAGAATAATCTCTTACCCCGTTGTCTGACTTCCAGCACCTACCATTCTGACAAAAGCTGCAAGCCAACAAAAATGGAGACTATTCTTAAGTTTCAAATCTAAGAACGGGTTGGTGAATTCCAAGCCTGAACTCGTTTAATAAAACTCATGTAGAATTTCTATAACCGTAATAATAGTAAACATGAAGAATTTCTTAAGCGTAGAAGTTGACATTCAGAAATACATGCGTAACTGTTAAAACAGTCGGAAAAGTTCGTAGGCCTGGTTTTATATATTTTGATGTATGTTTTAAATGTAGCAAATATCTGGAGAAAATCAACTTTTTTTTATCGAAATACGTGTATTTTGTTGCAAATACATGCTTCATGGTCCGAATTCCGATTTTTATTTCACAGAAACCCGGATATAAAATTAAATGCTGAGCGAGATCTGCAGAGAGGAAATTAGGTCGAATTTCATCTAACGTTATTACAGCGACAGATGCTTATGCTTAAAATTTTAGTTTGGCACAAAACGGCAGTAGTAAATTTTAAATGATACCGACGTTTTAATAGCTGCAGTAATAAAGTTCCATACAGTAGAAGTAAGAACAGCACGCAAATAACTTGCTATTATTGCAGGCACGTGTTAAACTTAGAAAATATTCTTGAAGAATGAATCGTGGTTTCGAAATATTTATCAGAAAGTAATCATATTAGAGCCTACTCCAATGAAATACATGTAAAATGTTATATTGTACTTTTGTAAACAAAATTAAAAGGGAGGTAATTATAGTTAAATGTATAAGAAAATAAGCAAAGAATTTGTACTTCATGCATGCATATTGCAAGAGTGGTCTACATAGCTGTAAGTAATGTCTTACCTGCTAGTTATAACACGAAATAATGGGGAAAAATAGAATCATATTTAATAATAGATTGTTTTCAACTAGACGAAACCATGATACGGAATTTACCTGTGTAGTATCAACCTCTAAGACCATTTTTCGAACAGTAATTGAAGTAATTTTTTATTCCAATTAAAATAGCCTTCTAAAGTTAATCTTTGTTTTTCTTTGTATTTTTGTACTGTTGTAAAGAAGACCACTATAAAAGTATATAAATTTAAATAACTTATTTTTACATAGCGTGTAAAAAAGTTTCACAATTAATTTAAAATAAACTTTATATAGTACAATGGAGAACGGAGCACGACAGAAGTTTATATAAATACCCTTATAAAACCTCTCAACTTAAGATTTGCTCTCAGCTCAACCTTCATATTCGAGTTTAACATATACGAGTATCTATTCTGAAAATGTTAATAACTATAAGACTTCCACTTGAGACAGGTTAGAAACAGTTACATAAGTGTGTAAAAATACATTTTAATTACTCTATAATGAAAATAAAACTTCTAACACATGCATTTCAGTAATTTGACTGACATAAAACACGCAAGTCATTTGATACTTTTATACATTTTTATTGTATTACTTAGAACATAACATATAATATAATTGTCTTCGACTTAAGCATTACAGCTCATCGTCATAAATACATATAAATATAACATCGCATGCATTTAGATACTTTAACAACAATTACAATATGAATTTTCAGTATTACAATTGCACCTTGGTAAATCGAACAAAATTATAAAACGTAAATCAATATAAAAAAGAATTAAACATATGTAAATCGTAAGAATGATTTCGCTTATTAATAGTTGAATGAAATATCTCATACATTTGTTACAAAAGCGATAATCTAAGGTTACTTACTTATAAAATGTACAATATACAACTCGTTAAGAAAAGTTGTCTTTTGTTATCAGAGAGCATACAAAAAAGCCATAGCAAATCTTACTATCTTGCTAAATTTCTTTTAAAACACCTCTCTGATATACCAGTTTGTTCACATGCTGAGCTTATACGTTCCATTAAAATAGCAAACTAGATAAATACGACCGTGAATAACGAGTAGTTGTGCCCCCTCTTATTATCTTACGATCGTGCCGTTAAACGTTACGTAGAAGTGCATGCTACTCGTACAGCATTTTACAGTTCTTGTGTTTTGTAACATGTTCAGGGATACCCACCGGCGAAATGGTATTTAACAAAGTGGCTCTTGTCAATATATCCGAGAGATCAAATCCTGTAAACCCACTTCCAAGAGTACCCAATCACCTCGCACATATCAAAGCGGCGAATGGAAGTATGAAAAACAACGATTTCATGATGGCGATGCCTTCTACAAGAATGGAAGCATGAAAAACAACGATTTCATGATGGCGAGGACTTCTGCAACACATGAAAGCATGAAATTTACAGAACTCGCGATGGCGAGGACACTTGCAACAATTAGAAATATTAGATGCTATGATTTCGGGATAGCGAGGACTTCTGCAATAAATGCAAATATAAGATGCTGCGATTTTGATATGGCGAGGGCTTCTGCAACAAAACGAATGCTAAGATGCTCCGACGTCTAAAGGCAAGGACAACTGCAATACATAGACACACTGGATGCTAGAGTTCGCGATGGCGAGAACATCTGCAAAAAAGAAACCCAGAGATTCTATGATTTCATGATACAAACTTGAAACATTAGTTGCAACGATTTCATGGTGGCGAAGACCTTTGCAAGTAAAGGAAATCGTGATGGCAAGGACTTCTTCAATAAATAAAAAACAAATATAGCAACGATTTCATGGTGTCGAGGACGTCAGCAAAAGCAGAAACATAAGATTCTGCGAGTTCGTTGTGGCGAGGACAGCTGCAATGAATCGAAACACTACATTCTACGATTTCGTGATGGCAAGGTCTTCTGCAATTGATGGAAACTTAAAGTGTAATGGTATTTGTTAAGTAAGTAATTTTTCAACAAATTGAAAAAATAGATGGTTCGCTTTCGGAAATGTGGATTCCTCTGCAGTAGATAAAAACATTACAGCAAAGATGTCATTGTGTCGGGGACTTCCGCAAAAATGGTTACATAAGGTTCGTACCTGTTTGTCAGTGCGAGGTCAACTGCAATTAATGAAAACATTACATGCTACGATTTCGTGATGGAGAGGACTTCTGAAGCAATTTGAATCTCAGATGCTACAATATCTTGATAGGACTACTACAACTAATAGAAACATGAAAGTAAATGTAAATAAATGTTGCTACGAGTTTGTAATGGTAAATATATCTGCAGAATTGTAAACGTTATATGCTTTGATTTTGTGATTGCGAGGACTTCTGCAACGAACGGGAACATGAGATGCTACAATTTCATAATGCAATAAATTGAAACACTAAATCTAAATTTACACAATGAGAGACGTCAAAGAAACAAATTGCATATTTTAGTTGTCTTAAGTACGCTCTCTCATTAAATAAAAGTTACATAGGCAAGGGGATCTTTGTGTATCTTCTTTTGTCTACTGGAACACCCCGTGGGGGAGGGACGTAACTAATACTGGTAGAGTTTGTGGCCCGACCCCATTTCACAGTAAAAAGATGAAATAAAATAAGTTTAAACTAAACTAAACACATATATATGGTGGCACTAAGGTGACATCCCAAGTTAAAAAAAATTATCCCACCATATACTTTTTTTAAACTTTAAAAATGCTGAGTGCCGTGGTTTTGTTCGAAATATTTCCAGGCGTAATATCTCAGTCGGTTTATTACAACAGAAAGTCATTTATATAACACTTAGAAATTTTTCAATGTCAACAGACATCTATGTAAATTGTTCTTGACTTAAGCGGCAATCTAA
Source organism: Nuttallia obscurata (assembly GCA_032358795.1). Lineage (NCBI taxonomy): Eukaryota > Metazoa > Mollusca > Bivalvia > Cardiida > Psammobiidae > Nuttallia > Nuttallia obscurata. Next base: position 5,840 of record JAULCC010523815.1, on the reverse strand, counting down.
ATCCGTATGATATAATTATGTCCAATCATCTCTCTCCAAATCTCAAGTGGTGGTCTAACGGCTAGAATAGCAAAACACGCACATCTCCGCCGAAATGGACGTAATTTAATTGGCCAACCTTGTCTGTTTTACGGTTGTACGTACTTACAAACTTATGAGTTTGCGCGATATGTTAATTACACCAAACTCTCCAGCGAAGTTTAACAGACGAGGTAAATCCGTCTTGATGAACACAGTGCGTCTGAAGTATCAAAATTATATATTGAAGTAGCTTGTAGCTCCGCTGTGTACATCTCTTGTCATAATTCGACAAAACTTGTGGATTTACAGATTTATAGTTATCACGTGCATCCATTTAGCAAAGCGCTTGTAGACCTCATGGCGCCCGAAGGTTGGGATAGAACACAGAAAAGTTTGTTGTACAGCCAGAGACCGTTACAATACACCTGTTTGTTTTATTTCGTCCCTATAAAACAGTCTGTTGTAGGTTCGTCCCTATAATACGGTCTGTTTTAGGCTACACTACTTACGTGTCAATGAAATACATAACCATAATTTTTATCTCTACAGAAATTAATTATTTTCAATTTGAATGTGGGCAGTTTTATTTTGTAATTTAATTTAAACCCATAACGCTGAAAGTCATTTTTTCTGTCTTTGTAGGCATGAACAATGAGTTTCTATTCATACTGAATATTTTAATCTTATTGATATTCATTACTGTTTTTATTCATTGATATCAGTCATTAATGTCATGATTTGGAATTTTCAATAACTTTGACTCGATACTGAATATGATCGAATCTGTATTGTTCACAATTTCCTCATGAATAGCAGGATAAGGGTTAACGAATGAGGATTTTCTGACAAATCAATAGGCTATTAAAAGGTTCGTGAAAAAGTCATGAATCCAAATAACATAGTTTAATATTGTATATTTTGTATACTGCAGTTGTCTAGTTGTAATTTATGTATAGATAAATCCATTTAAGTTATCACTATCATTACATTTTACCAGGAATCTGTTCATTCTGGAGTCCTGGTAAAACTAAAGTACAATTGAAATATTAACAAATCAAATTATCAAACATTAAAAATCAACCCTGTATTTGTTATCTCAATGCGTGCGATGTTATTTTTTATATTTATTTATGACGATGAGTTGTTATGCTTAATTCTAGCAAAATTATGTTCTATTCTGTATAAGTTTGTATGGATATTTGTTTAGAAATTGTTACTTAATTTATTTCATGTTAAACATAATTTTTACAAATAAGACATATGTATTTTATGAATATTTTAAAGTTATTATTGACCATGTTGAAAATGTTGAGAATTTTGTCTTTAGACATCTTGATAAAGTTATTTAAGTTCTCTTAAAAGGTATTTCTGTAACACTGTTTTCATCATGTTAAAACATCATATGTATTTTAATTTAAGAGATAAAATGAAATGTTTAATGAATGAATTTAATGGATATATATGCATTTTTGTATTGTTAGTGGTATAAGAGTTTGCAATTTTATATTTGACAGATACTATAAAGTAAGTTTTCCAGATGCCTGTACTATTACTCGAGGATAAAAAATCAGACTGACAGGGAAACTGTACTGCAAATGAGTCACATTTAAGAATGAAGTGACACTTTTTGGAGGTAACGACAGAGTCCAATCTGACCAAATAACATCTCCTCAATATACGCTACACTTTGAGGATCTGAAGACAACCCACTGACGTTTGCATTCTTGATATTTTTAGCCAGCCAATCAAATGGTATCTTTTAAGATTTAGTAAGCGCTTGCAATTTCTATATTTAGCAGAGTCATATAGTAATTATCACGGATTCCTATTCTTACGACGAATAGAAATATACATGCCATAGAACATCAAACGCAACAAAAACTCACAATATTGCCGATAAATGACTGAAGAAAACGCGTCATCTAATTGGCTGATAAATAAATGGCGATATCGCAAATCCTATCATTTAATAATATATTAGAAATGGGCCATCTTCAGTACTTCCTTTTCAGAAGATCGTGTAATTTATTTAGAATTTGGTGGATTCATATACCCGTGTGGCCAGTAAACTCACAACAGTTTCAGAAAATGTCACTCTAACTGATATCATCAACGTCTAGATGTCTTATCGACCTCACATATGAACTAACACTCACGTGTGATATTGTGATATGTTGATAAGATATAGTTGGTATGTGAATGGCACATAGAAACATTTTTATTTTCTAATAAACAGATAAATCTAAGTGTAATTTGGCGTTAAATGAAGTTTATTTGTCGTGAGTGTAAGTTACTGCTGTTTTCGCACTTATATACATCTGATAAAACCTGGAATGTGTAGAACACCTTTAAACGCTATGTATTTTAACACTCCCTTTTGTGTTAAATAATAAGTTATAAGTTATTACGTTACTTGAGCTAATGTTTACACATTAAACAATTTGTTCTATTTATGACTCTGTTTTGACTAACGAGGACATGATTTAAGGGCAAAACATATATATAATGATTAATACATTTTAGAAAATAGCACGCGCATAAACAAAAAATAGAAAAATAACACACTGCTTTATGTTCACCTTACATTAAATGTATTCTAAATTATCGAATAATCGTTTTTTCTCCCCAACGAGTTAAACTTTCATCTGCTTAGATATGCCAATAAATGATACAGCTCAATAAAACTACTCGTTTTAATGTAGGAAATTCGTCGGGCCAACAATATTGAACACAGTGCCTCGATTATTTATTTCTAAAGAACTTTTCATTAACATAAGAGTTCTAACATAACTTAACTGCTGGCCCCACGTTCAAAACATTTTTCAAAATCAGGATCAGGATAACATTCATAGTTTTGATTTTCTTGTACAGCATTGCTTTAATACTAAAGTGTTTAATATACGTGATCCAGGTCGTTGAGAATAATAAAGATTTGAGTTTTATATCTTTCAGTAATTATTGATGAGAAAATTTGTTAAATATTTGTTTGATCCTAATAAAACCAAAATTAAAAGTCAAGCTGCTTCAGAAAATAGGCGAGTTAATTGCAAATAAAACACACATTCCTCCTTCTCACCGTTTTCTTTCGCTCTCTCTCTCCCTCTCTCTCTCTCTCTCTCTCCATTACTGATTCCAAGAGAATCCTCTTTGCCTTCTTACATAAATTAATGTAAAATCCTTCGTCTCAGTGTTATATATATTGGTGAACAAAATACGTTTACATTATTTCAAGCAGTTCTAAGTCACCGCGAACTCTTTACTATTCCCATCAGTGTTATTCCAAGTTAGTCAGTAAGAGACATAATAAATTTGACAAAACCAACAACATTTAAAACTATGTGTGTGATAAAACAATTTACAAAACTTAATCAAAACAACGAAAGCAAGACGTTTTTGATTAAAATATTTTTTTCCTTGTAGACATTTCTACCCCTGGTGAAAAAATAAAGGGAGGAGTGTTTAGTGTTACTCTTTTGGACCAATTACATATATATGTGTGTAACTTATATGTGAGCTTGTCCTTTCACTAGCAGACTCGTTCAGCAAGTTTATAATACAAAAATGCACCCCTCCCCACCTCCCACCACCAACAAAATCAAACCCTATATTAAGCAAATAGCATCACTTTTTTTAAATACATAGTTTTCAGGTCGCCATAATGTGTGACATTTTTTTTGCATTATTTATAAATATGCTTTTTAACCATTTCGGTATTTGATTTAAAAACTATCGATTTATAACATTCATTATCTGTTAAAGTCATTATTTGAAATGTCAAGATTAGAAAAAGAAATCTGAAGTTATGAATTCCCTAGTGTTGTTAGTATAATAAATAATTACATTTTTCTAATATTTGAGTCAATTTGCGTCTGTCAGCTTAAATACTTTTATGAGTGAGTGAATTTAATTGTCCTTTTGGATATATCATGCAAGGTTCACGGATCGCTGACCCGCAAGGATATTGTTATGTGAAATGTGAATAAAATGTCCTCATTAATGAAGTTCGGGCAGTTAATCGAGACCCCCATCTAATCGTGATAGTGTGGCTTGCTTCTCCGATTTAATTTTCAATGCTTAAATTAAATCGTAATTGAGATCTAATATTTTTATCATTTACTCTCTTAATGCCTGCTTAGATGACTTCAAACCGCAAGTTAATTCTCTGAACCCCGCTTCCGGTAATACAATACAAAGGCAGAAAAATGATATGTTTCAGACGAGATATGGATAGACAATTGCACGGAATCATCAAGACAGATATTGCAGCCTTTAGGACAATTGGGGCCAAAGTATAAAATACTGAATCTTTGTCCATACAAGCTGATACCTCTTGAAAGAAACGCGTGCGACCATTAAAAATCAAATGTTGATATTCAGCACAATTGCAGACTAAATATTTAGTAATTTCGTTATCTTTTTCAAACTTTATTATTTTTTTTATTTTAGACATATTTTTTCAATTTGAATTTTAAAACATTTATATATTATAATAATAATTAATTACCGATAGTGCGGTATAAACTGCTTGAACGTTTTAACTTAGAAGAATTATAATAAATGCTAAGATCTTTTAAAATATGAGGGAGAGAATAACTACATGTACATGTACATAGCTAACCGCTAACTTAGGAACCCAGAATACGGCGACAACGCCTATCGACCAGTGTCGGCCACAAACCCAGAACGTGCAATCCACACACTTAGGAAAGAATGCGTCAAACACGCCGATTTACCACGTCCGAATAGTGAAAGTATATCAAAGGTTTTGAATAACTACAAACTAACGTAGATTATGCACAATGTGACTGCCATTTCGGCTTTATAATCACATATTCTATACAAACCTTTCACCGATACGATCTGAAAGCTACCGGATCTTAAGATACTAAAACGACTTGATTACTTGCATAATAAAGGGGGGTAACTCGATTCAAACAGCGACTTTCTTTTAGCAGGATCCATAGAATATGGACACGAATACTTGCTTGCAAGCTACCCTTTAGTGATTATGTGTCCTGTAAAACGCACTTCTTTGTGTTGCGAATTAAACTTGTTGGTAACCAGTGGTAAAGAGGGGTGCGTTTTCGACCGCTCAACTCTGAATTACTACACATCATGTTGAATCTGTAGTCACTGTTAAGCAGTGAATACAAAAATCAGCAGAGGTCTTAGAAGGATTTTTTTTTTTATATATAACCAGTTTATTTATGATTAGCATTTACATATCTGTGCTTACAATTTGTCCAAGTATTATTAAAGATATTCACATTTACAGGTACAGTACAATGAACTAGATTATTATGTTTGCACTTGTGGTATTTCAAAATGAATGTGTTTATCAAGTATTGTTGAAAAGATGCTTTATATTATTTACATTTATAAATCTGCAATAGCTGAAAGTGCATACTAAATAACAATTATTTAGCGACGGGTCTTGTCAAATTTAACTTTATGGGTACTTTTACCCAAGCAATAGTACAGAAATAATCCGCAAAAATGTTAATATCTTTTTGTGTGATCTTCTTAGGTTCCGAGCTATTTGTTACAATATTAATGTGCAAACTGACACTATATTTGAACATTTTTAGTAATTATGGAAATAAAATATGTGACGCGATAGCACGTTACCTTGGCTAACACCTCTACAACACGCAAAGCGTTATCGATGCTTCGTTTTATCCAGTGGTAACAAGACAATGATATATTACTTAATGTCATACTACCCGCTTTGAAGTTGCAGATTTTGTACTTAAGAAGCGTTAAGTGTAAAGTCTATTAAACAATACCGATACTTCATTTTAGATTTAACAATAGGAGGT
>JAULCC010523704.1:0-10750 GCA_032358795.1 Nuttallia obscurata | reverse complement strand
GTTTTCGTTATTTCGCCTTTCGCCTTTCGGGGCGAAGACACGACAACACGAAATGGCAGAAATCAGCCACCATAATTTACAGTTATGGTTTTATACAGTGTACTCCATCTTGTCATTTTATATCCACTTATGCAGTTCCAATTTTATCTGAAATAGTAAGAGCTATGCGCCGGACAAAACGAAAAAAAAAACATAATAAGGGGAATAACTAAAAAAAGAATGCATATATATATAAATGGTTCTTATACAATACACTCCGCTCCGTCTTGTCATAATTTTTCTACATACGAAGTTTCAAGTTAATATCTGAACTGTTTTTGGAGTTATGCCCCGGACAAAAATGTGCACGGACGCACGTATGTGCGGACGGACGATCATAGACCATAGCCCTACCCCCATCCGTCAGGGCGGGAGAAAAACTAAGCGATTTGTAAATGCGTTCCGGGTAAATTTTCAACGGGGTCATTTTCTCACGGTAGGGTCTCTTTTTCACGTGTGCACAGGGTCGTTATTTAACGGGTCGGGTCATTTCTCAACGTTGAAAATTCACCCTAGAGCCGTTGAAAAGTGATCCACAGGGTCATTTTTCCACGGGGTCAAATTTTAATGTAACACCTGTGACCTGCTTGGTATCCACGTGCTGCCACTGTGTTGATATCAGTTGATGGAAATAACTCTGATTTTCACATACGTGACCATTTGCATTGTGTAGAGTTTCTTCACCTTTGTTATAATTATTTGTTACCCCATCCCTAAAAGGGTAACGCTATTTTAGTCTTTCATCAAAATCATTTATTTGCACTCAAGATAAATAACCATACATCAAAACAAACTTGCCGTCATCGTATTCCGTCTCTTTCTATATCACTTTAGACTAAGCATCATTCTATTATCCAGCTTGTAAGAATCAAAACATTATGCGAACGAATTTCTCCGTAAAAATCAGACCGGAACTGGAAACAGAAAACAACTTCGGCAATTTGAAAATTAATGGTGATTTTATGATTGAAAGTAAAAACTTCATTTTACATAGTGGGCCTCCGTGGCCGAGTGGTTTTTGTAAATGACTTGCAATCTATCAGCCCCTCACCGCTGTGGATTCGAATCACTTCGGATTTTTCAAGTGAGGAAGCCTCCCAGATGGCTTGCGGTAGGTCAGTAGTCCTACCCGGATGCGTCCTGATATTGTGAACAGGGGTCCCCCTGTGTCTTCCTCCACCTGTAATGAGCTGGACGTTGCCATATCACTGAAATACTGTTAAATTCCTAATAAACAAATAAACATTTTCCATTATCAATGGTACAGCATTGTAAGGGTAGTTCTAGGATTGGTTGGTCCGGGGTGTGAATAATGTGAAAGGTTGGGGAGCCTACATGTATGTGATTTTTCTGTCGCATGGCTTTTAATGAGACAGCATTAGAAATCTTTACAAGCATTCACCGTCATAATATGACTGAAATGTTGATAAAACAACGTCAACCCCTTCCCTAAAAACAAACAAAAAAAAAAAACAGAAAAAGAAATGAAAGAAAAAAAACCCTGAAAAAACTAAACAACAGCAACAATCTATTCTGATTAATTCTGATGTTATAGTCTTTACATAATAATGTAATACGGGTGAACCCAAAATAATTGATTTACTGATTTTATTTTAGTTTTTGTCAGGTGCTTGATTCTCTGGTCATTTTTGTTTGTTCAGTTTTTCTAATAGCGATTATAACCTGTACGGGCAAGAACCAGGATTTCAACACGAAGCCTAATAATATTTATGCATGCTTTAATGGATGGCATTGGAAAAATTGTTCCATTCCTTAACTTAAACATCTGCCAAACTATCATTGTTTAGGTGGGAGTTCCAACGTTTCCGAATATAACAATCCAGGTTGGTAATCCAACACAAACAGACACAAAAAGAATAATTCTGGTTTTTCAGTTGGTAAATATACATTCAAATATTAGAATTAAAAAGGCAATTTGATAAACTGTCAGGATTTCCCGGATGTCCGTGTAATTTAATATAGCGGCAAACAAAAGTGGATTCTTAAGTGACGAATGTTGAGGCTTAAGTCTATAAAGCAACAAAGTCATATGGTTATAATTATGCACTCGTGATAAAAGCGTCAAACTTTTTATAGTTATAAAAGGACTTGAAACAAGATGATCTGACGGGACAGATTCTTATCAAACAAGAACATTATACAACGGGCATGATTCTTATTAACGTAGATTTGGTTGTAAATATGAAATATTTTAATCCGTGTACATTAACATAGGTAAAAACAGAAAACTAGGGGGATTACCAAGTTACCTGGGTAATATAATACCGTTTTCTACTCATGTCGAGGCTTAAGGCGATGCCTGACGTTAATGACGTATATATCAGGAATTTTCTTATATAACGACTAAGAATGAAATATCCAACTTTTAAAGGATTGTATGTACGTTATATAAAACTCTTGGGTCTGTTTGAAAAGTTTGCAAAATTTCAAAGCATCTACATCATATATAGAATCGAAACAATCACTTAAATAAGATGTTTGACAAATATTTTGAGTAATGTTGCAAAAAGTGGTCCGATGCGGAATGTAAATCTGCCAAAGTAACAAAAACCAAGTTATTGAAACGTTTTCGGAAAAGTCAAAATGAAGGTCATTCATTTTAAGCAGAAAATCTCTTAAAACAAAGTGTAGAAATTAAAAATTTGGAAAGCTCATTAATCATACATCAGATACAAATTCTTCATGGGACATAACATAACATAACTTTTATTCGACATTAAAATTGTAACAACAAAATTATAGTCGATTTACATCAAATAGTGCAAAAGTGATTTGCCAAGAAACAAACAGCTTCCAATTTCACACCATTACACTAGTTAGATCACTTTATAGCAGTTTTCAACGATACTGTCACACAATATATTTTGCACGCCGATATTATACAAGACATTGATAAATCCGATATAGAAACAATACTGTTTAATAGTAGCAGCGATTTATGAAATAAATTCCATTTAATTTTTAGGAAATTAGTCGCCGAACATTTTATTTATGGTATAGATATTTAATTACCTTGTGTCAGAAAGTTAAAACAGGTTATATAAGGATGGCGAATTTCATGAAAATAGGACCAACTCAATAATAACACCTCTTACGACAGGAACATTTACACTCCTGACAATTATCGTGAGAAAACATCATTGGATATTTTCAGTAGGATATATATTGGTCTCCTCAATACATGGGTCACTTTCTATGTAAAAGCATGTAATAAAATTACAGAAGCCCTGAATTCAGAAAAAGGTACTCCACAATTGATTCATCTTTTGTTTTCATCTAAGTAAATATCTAATCATGAAAGATAAGACAGTTTATGTTGCTTTTGTTGTTTTGAGGGAAGCATGTTACGCAGTTAACTGACATAAATTGTTTACAGCATTACATCAGATTGGTATTAAAGGAAATTTGTGTTCAGCTATTTTTAGCATATACCAGTCAGTTAAGTCATCAGTACGTAAGAATGACTAAGTTGTAACGGACACCCTTGAGTGACCCTTGGGTTTCCGACAAGGATATCTTCAAAAATGGTGGCAATTTGATAAGAAGTGAAAAATGGTTTCATGATGGTAATGAAATAGAAGCTGTCAATGTATTTAACTACGTTGGTGTCAATTTACATGTAGATTATCATTTTCTAAAATTGCAGAAAATATGGCTTTAAAGGCAAAGAAAGTAACTTTATTACAGACCCTATACCATATTTTGATTTACATCCGATGCTTGGGCATTCTTTAAAATGTTTGATTGTAAATGCAGTCATATACTGCTATACGGCTCTGGTCTTAGGCGTAATGAGAAATATTGAAAGTTACCAATTGTTCAAACATTTAATATTATATTATATCTTCAAAATACATCATGGCCATGCTTATCTATTATGCTATGACGTTTTGTCAAGAGTTCTTGAATTGGTCGTTGATAATCAAGTTTTAAGTATTACTACATATAATTTTTTACATAGAGATTTACAGGTATAATTAGATAGATATATACACAGTTAAAATCAAATTCATCAGAAATATTGGGAGTCTGATGTCTTCAAAAAATCATGAAACTATAGAAAGTTGTTACCTATAATCAAATAATTTCGTAAAATGTGTATCTACCCACTAATAGTTTTCTATAATAGATTTTAGGAAGCATAATGAACTTTAAGAAAGAATATCGTAGGTTTTAAAATTACGAAAATATTCTAACAGCCATACTAGTGTCAAACTTTATTTCCTTTTTTAAGTGTAAAAGATTCCTGTTGGATTTCTTATTGATGTTTTCAAAATTATGATGTTAGAATTAAAATGCAATCTATCTTATTTGTATTTGGCCTATTCAGTGGGTAAGACTTATGTTATTAACTACAAACAACTTTTTTCACAACTAGAACAATGTAAAAACCCGGTTCTAGAAAAAATTGGAAATTTTAAAACGAATTAAACAAAAAAAAACAACAACAGAATTTCCTCACACCATGCATGGGCTAATTAGAAAGTGTACAATAAGCTTTGTTATGGTTAATTTGAATTCAGTTCTTACAATAGCAAAATGATATGCTTCTTATGTATATTCTTCTTTCCATGCATATCACAAATTACATAAAAAAAAACTTCAAAATTATTGTCACTCATTTTCAAATGCAAAGAGAAACCAAATATAACAAAACTGCATACAAGTCAAAACCGAGCTTTCCATGTTTTCTGAAAGACAGCTTTTGGGAAATAGAAATTATATAAATCTATCCATCATTTAGGTTCTATTGTAAAAGCTCTTAATGAAACAACAACTTTCTATACATGAACAATATCATAATTCCTAATGATGTCCTTACATTCATTCATATACTCTAATGATTTAGTATTTAGTAAGAGTACTTATTGCAGAATAAAATTGTCCAGTTCCAAGTCTTTTACATTGCTCTAAATTTTCATTCCATTTATTCATCTATTTTCTGTCTGTAAGGTTCTGCATTTATCACAGAATCAAATATTGGTGTCAAAAATGGGACTATCATATATTTCTTCGTATTCTGGATGCCGAATTTCATTGAGCTCGGTATAGGTTGGTGTACCATCTGGTTGAAAATCTTGGTCTTGACTCTCTTCTGACAAGACCTGAGTAAATCCCTGATTCCTCTGGCTAGTATTACTGACATGATCATTGTAATATTGAGTAGATCCCTGATTCCTCTGGCTAGTATTACTGACAGGATCGTTGTAGTATTTGTGACTATGGCTTGCGTGGTACACTTCCTTGTTCCATCTATTAGGTTTACTGCAAGTTCAGAGGGTCACAGTATGTTAAATTATATAAGAGCCAACTTTGAAGACTGACTTAAGCAAACTAAAAAGCGAGACACAGAATTTACAAAATCTAAATCATATTGACAAAATTTGAAAAATAACGAAAATTTGCAAGGAAAAAGAGTTGAGGTTGTTAAATACCGGGTACGGGTAGTAATATTTTTATGTGTAATATATACATATTTATATTCCTTCAATTTTAATTAAGTGGTCCTAAGTCCTTTTTGAAACATACCTAAACAAACATTTGTAGATACCAACACCAGCAAGAATCACAAGAAGCCCGACTCCACCTCCTATAGATGAACCAAGTATCAAACCCGTATTGGAGTCAGGAGCTGAAATTAAAACAAAACAATCACCACAAGATATGAAAAAAAACTCTGTTTTTTATCTCATTTTCTGATCACACACATATGAATACATACACTAAATCTCATATCACTACATTAATAATCATGTAAAATGTTGCAACTACACTCAGAAACAACTAAAGAAACATTACATCCAAGAAAACAAGTATGGGCTTTTCCCCCATTGCACAGTCAAAGGAGCGAATTCAGTAATGCTATGTTTATTCAGGACCGCACAACAAGGGTTAATTACCTTTTTAAAATATGTTATTTACTTACTACCTACATGTATACTATACAACTGCATGCAATGGACTTTCATTAAGATGATTTAAAATGGGTAGCTTCAGCTATGTTCATCAGCTTTATTTAAAATACATGTCAGAGTAAATCCAACTTTAAAATCCTGTCATCTCTAACCCAAATTCATAATAAAAGTCATAAAGCCAAGTTTTGCTGTTTAGTCATGTGACTATGATATTAAAAAATCTCTAATTGAAGTGATAAAATATGGCAGACCACCCGGTAAGCTCAAGTAGTAGAGTGTCCGCTTTCGGTGCGGGAGGCTGTGGGTTCGATCCCTGACCGGGTCATACCAAAGACTTTAAAAATGGTAGTAATGGCTTCCCTCCTTGACGCTCAGGATTTAGGGTTAGCATTATGACTGGTTTATCGGTGTCAGGATAAAATGACCAGCCAGGGCTCAGCCCCCACATGTATCAGTGCTATACACTGGGCACGTTAAAGAACCAGAGTTCTCTACTGAAGAGTCCTGTGTATCTGCTTCCCTCTCTCTGGGACGCCCATTAGCCCTAGCTCCATTAGCCCTAGCTGGCAGAAAGTGACGTAAATAAAAAAAAAAAAAGTATGGCATGAATATGATGCTGTGTGGATAATAGAAACTGCACTTGAAAACAATTGGAAAATTTGCCCAACTCTCTCAGGTCTAGTAATTGTTATAAAATTAAGTCACATGATGACTGACAAGATGTGAAAAGCCTAAAACATACCCACACAGCACGAAAGAGAAACAATTAGATATCTGTGTTGGGGGTTCTGTGTCGATTATAGAAATTTAATTTTTCCCTATATATGTCTATGTAAATCATGTGTACCCCGGGGACATTCGGCTCATATGAGTGAAAGAATCGTCATAAAAATCACAGGTGCACCATTCACATTGTGTTTATTAAATCATTAAGTATATAATCAAAATATATATAGATCATTAAATTTATCAGATGCATACTTCAAAACACGCCTGAGAAATACTCCGCCTAAAAATTGCCTAACGACTAACCCTTGTGACCTTTATCTATAACCAAGTGACCCTTTAGATAATAGGGGTCTTCTACTCCTATCATCTTGTGAATTGTTGTGACTCTAGAACAAAGGATACATGAGTTATTAAATTGAAATAGATTTGACATTTATTACTCCTGTGACCTTTACCATCTACCTTTCCCCCCGAAAACAAAAAGATCATTAGCTCAATATATGCAATTATCCTATGAAGTTTGAAGATACCGAGTCATAATGAACTCTTGTTATTCAGCGGAAAGTGAAGTAAGACGGGCCAACAAGGTTAAACTGGTTGGGGCTGACATAAGAATTATCATTACTTCAAATCAAAAACTATTAAGGAATGCTATATTTTAAGACATTTAAATAACTGAGATAAAGGTTTTTACTTTGTAAATTAATATGTACAAACAAGCTTTTACTCTGAGTGGAACTGTTTAAAGCATCATCCATTGTAGTCAAATTTCATTTCGCGTACTGGTCTTCCAGTTTATGAGTTGATAATTAAGTGTCTTCAAATGTAGGTTATATTCCGTTAATGAGCATGTTTACAATTGAAAGTGATATAGACATACAGACTGAAATAGGTCAAAACTAAACGATTAAAACAGAAAGAATTTGTTTTCAGCTATCCTTCAATATATACTTCTCAAATTTGATAAGGGTCAAGAATGTAACCATACATTTATCATTGATTGTAGGTAAATATAATAAAAGGTTTACTGTAGTCGGTGCATACATGTAAATGAGTAGTATACACGTTGGTTTCCTAGCCAAATGTCGCTGCAGCTCTGCACAGGGAGCAGGAGAAATAATATACGCACAAAAAAGATGGTTGACGTACATGTACCCTCGACTACATGTAAAGAAATCATACAATTGGCTTCATTTTATTCACCCTTGGCGTGTTTAAAATTACACCTAACTATGGTGAACGTATGTGTAAAAAGGCGTCTTAGTAAAGCTTAAGGTAGGGTCTAATCATAGAGAGGTTGCGCACATACTTTGAGTGTCACAAAGTGTCGAAAGAAGACTGGAAACACTACCAGACGCATAGAAACGTCATGCATCGACGTGGGGGAGGCCGGACAGAGTCAACAACTCAAGCCCAGGATCTGTTTATCATCGTCTAAGCTCAAAGGAATCATTTCTAGACAGCAATAACCCTGTGAAATGACTTTTAGAATGCCACTGGCGCTAGACTATTCACGCAAACGTTCCAGAATTGTCTACATGATGTTGGTATGAATGCACGAAGACCAGCTATTTTTGTCATCCTGCTGCAGCATCGCATAAGAGAGCGATTGCAATGGGCACAGGGCCATGTCACATGGACCATCGAAGACTAGACACTTGTCGTCTTCTCTTATGAATCCAGATTTTGGGTAGATTTCACAGACAGGCGCGCCCGAGCCTGGAGAATAAGAAATGAACGTTTTGCACCGGCCTGTATTGCTGAGCATGATCGTTACGGCGGAGGGCCAGTTATGATTTGGGCTGGAATCAGCGTCCAGTGTAAAACCGATCTCGAAATATTTGAGAATAACTCTTTCACGGCTGTCCACTACATATGAAATCCTGCATGCTTATGTGTACGCATATGCTAGTGCAATAGGCCCGGATTTCATTTTTATAGACGATAATGCTTGTGCACATAGGGCTCGTTTCACCAAGCAGTACCTGACGAATGAAGCAATCGTTTGTATGACCTGGACTTCTCGGTCCCCGGATTTAAATCTGCCTAAACATGTTTGGGACATGCTTCAGGTAGCAGTATCTGCATCAACCGGCAACTCAAAGCGGCTTAGCTAGAAGAATGGGCTTGAATTCCGCAGGACAAAATTCATGGGCTTATCGACAGCATATGAAGGCGTTGCCATGCAGTTATTAGTGCACGCGGACAGCATACATGTTACTGAAATTGAAACTGACCTAAATCAGTCCTCAAAATCGTCTCCTGGAAATTTTTAATTATCAGCAAAGACTTAGAATATGCCTTGATTTGACCTATACCCTCTTCTTCCACTAATTACGTTTCAATTATTTTTTAGATTGATTATATTTGCCCTTTACTTATTTGCTAAGATAGCAAAATGAAATTAAAACTGATATTATTAAATCAAACCTAGTGTCAATAGCATACAGGATTAATCTTAACCCTTATCAAATTTTGACGACTATATTTTCATCTCATGATATAAGAAATATATACATGTCAACAGTTTCACCAAAGTTACTACCAATACAACTGAGAACTCGTAGCAGGTCTAAATCACTGACAAATAAATGCTAAAATTCCCAGGAATTCATATATAACACTAAAGAAGTAATAATGAAGTTTCTAATAATGTTAACGATTAATTTTGTTTGACATATTATTGGTTTTGATGGAAACATATACCGCCTTTTTTTTCTTAAACTCAAACATTTATAATGGAATGCATCTAAAGGAAAGCATCCTGACATAAGAATGTATATGGTTTATCTCGTTTGTGCCACGAACATTACGTCCATTTCTATCGATACTGTCAAAGATGACTTAAAACATTTTACCTTTGGCTTTAAAAAATCAACTCTTTTGTTAAATAATGCATAATAAAATGGTCTTATGTTTAAATGTTTAAACCTTGTTTATTTACAACGATTGCATAACAAGTTCTAACAACTTATATCAATCACTCTCGTTGGCGCGGATAGGTTGATTATAAATCCAAAATTGACATCATAATCATTTGCCAACTGAAAATTAATGAACTTATTGTTATGATATGACCAACATGCTAACTGAGACGAATATATAGAGTAAAACACTATTTTAAGCTGGAGGTTCCCTAAGGCTTTTCACACTTTATATAACCACTGTTAAGGCTTTTCATACTTTATATAACCACTGTTAGTTATATACAATGTCTGTATATGCCAGGGTCTAAGACTATTACACAAGGACATGGTATGCCAAATGTTTACCTATTCTGCTTGAGGCCATCAGATTTTGAAGCCCTTTACCACACAATAAATTAAAAATCCATAGCAGCTATTACTTGTGTAGGGAGCTGTGTGTAATTTTTGTGACAAAATATTATGTCAGTGTTATTACCTCTGTAACAAGCTAGGCCTCAATTGTTAAGCTTTGGTCGTTGGTCTATAAATAGAACTTTATAGAAAATAATTAGTTAAATATTGTAATCACAATAGGTTAAATAATTAAATTTATGCTATATGAAAATAGACAGGGTGTTAGAAATGAAGATCTTGTTAATTTACGAACTGAGGCAACAGACTTGCTGCTGTAGTTTGTGCTAATTCACATACTTAGGCTACAGTCACAAGCTGCTATAAATCTGGTCAATTCATCTACTTTGGCTACAGTCACTTGCTACTATAGTTCTTACCAATTCACCTACTTTTAAGATAATGACTTGCTACTGTAGTTCTTACAAATTCACTTACTTTGGCTACAGTCACTTCTCACTATAGTTCTTACCAATTCACCTACTTTTAAGATAATGACTTGCTACTGTAGTTCTTACAAATTCACTTTCTTTGGCTACAGTCACTTGCTACTATAGTTCTTGTTAATTCATCTACTTTGGTTACAGTCACTTTCTGCTATAGTTCTTGCAAATTCACTTACTTTTAATATAATGAGTTGCTACTATAGTAAGCAGACACCAGTTTTTCTCAAATTCCAGGTCTGGCAAAGTACCCTAACTTGAAATCTGCTCTGCAAAACACACATGA
>JAULCC010523482.1:0-10751 GCA_032358795.1 Nuttallia obscurata | reverse complement strand
TCATCTCATGACAGTGCTTTCAATCACAACCAATTTAAAATTTCCGGGGTGTGCTTAACTTATATCCAGGTGTATAGTTATGCAGAGGTTAATGTGGTGGTATTGTGGATCCCAGCTTCTATGATCAGGGTTTTCCCTGACTTATTGTCATTTATCTCACACCCCTGTATCATGTGGAAAAGTTTAGGACATGCTTGTTTGTACTAAGATATGCATGATATCAGGTTATAAAACAACATATAAATATAAGTCACATAGAATTCAAAAAGTTGAAAAAGTCATTAAAATTAAAGATAGTAACAAAACAAAAGTAGACTGTAGTGAATGACTCCTTTTTGTGTGTACGTGTGTTGGGAGGTTGGGGCTTAATATCTCTTGAATTAGCTCCCTTTGTTAGTCTTTTCTTCAGTTGATCAGAAATCACATTATCCTCCGGAGGCACAAGACCCCCCCTACCCACTCTGTAGGTATATTGTGATGGGACCACCCTACCCCTCCCTTGTAATTATAGCATGTAATAAACCTATTTCCACATACCAGGATGTAAATTATGATATATTACATAGAACATGTGGCAACTAGCCTCATGTGAGTACATATCATTAACAGAGAACTAAAGAGTACTATCTACTTATAAATTAAATAAAAGATGGAACCTTTCTGCTCTCAAACAAAATAATTTATCCAATCAAAATACTGATGGCTCATGCCAGCTACATCAGATCAAAACTGACCTAAACAGTCCTGAAACTATTCGCTGCTTTCTCTGTCTTCCACTGCTACAGTTTATAGCCCTTCATGGTATATTTACTATAATAGATATACTGCTGTTGACTATAAGTTATAATTGGATAATAATGCCACAGAGAGCAGAAACATTTCAGATGGGGATGGGTTCATTATTTGTTCAGCCAGCAGGAAATAGCTTGGCTTTCCTCATCATTGATCTAATTACCAGTCTACATCTGTTTAAAGGGACAATACAATTGCATTGTAGAGTTCTTGGCATCTCAGCCACTCTTATTCTGCTACAGGAAAACTTTTTGTGACTAGAATATTTACAAGTCCATCAAATTTTTTCTATAAAACCTTTTATAAGGACTAGAACATTTTTTTTTTTTTTTCAAAATATAAATTTAGCTGATAACAGTTGGAAATTTGGTGCTGAAACTTTGAAATGGATAAATATTAAAATTATGGGTTTCTATTTATAATTAAGATCCTTAGTTCATGAAATATAATAAGACAGAATTCTCAATGTCATTTTGTTTTATTTGATTGCAATTAAATTCTACAGTATTTTCATATATGATTATTTTTCCTATGCTCTACGGTAACTGAAAATTGGACTATCAAGTGTTTTATTGAAAATCTTTAGAAAATTTAAAGAATCGGTGTTATCTGCTTCATGATCAATTTCCTGCCTTGATAAAAGTGCAGAGGAATATAAGGATGAAATTGAGTTGTTTTTTATACAAGGGAAATAATTCTTAAAACTTGAAAATAAATGTGCAATAAGAGTAGTCTCCCTTGCCAATAAGATTTAATTAGGAGCATAGGTGGCATTATCAGTATTTGTCTCAAGCCCCTAACCCTCTCCCATGGGGTAATGAAAATATTGATACTATTAAGGTCAATTAAATTTATTTCCAATTTTATATAAAAAAAAAAGATTAAAAAAAATGAAATTTTTTTTGTTTTGTAAAACATCAATTCTCTTCTCTGCCCCAAACTGTCCCTTTTAAAGATGTATGAGCTGTTCCAAAGTCTCAAATTACTGAGTCCATTGTAAATAAGGGGTCAGTTTTATTCTGCTAACCTGTATGATATTTGGTGTTTCGTTTCAGGATGACTTGGCAGGAATTGGCCGATCATGTCCTCACCAGAACAAAGGTCAGACATCTTGTATCAGTGGAGGTAGAATAGACGCAAGTTGCTGTGTGGATTCTCACATCAGTCTGAACAGAGCATGCCAGCAACAACCCTGGATTGACGGAGTTCTGTGTTGTCAGCGGAAAGGTAGGGTCTGCAAGTTTTTGGCCTGCTTGTGACATTGTACAAATTTTTGTGCAGTATCATGTTTCATTTTCCATTTATATAGACGTGAAATATCTAGGTGTATGCTTGCAAATTTATCCAATATATTGTTTAAGTCAAACACAACAAAATCAGTAAAAGAAGTTCAAATTTCATATCAGTGTTTGTTTTACCATACTTTTTAAAAAAGAAAATTTTAAAAAGCTTGAAACTTTAAAACAAACAAAGAATTAATTTGTAAAAGTAGACCCTTAAAGGTAATGATGCATTGTTAAATCATTTTATTTTGCTGTTCACTAATTATTACAAATGAATATCATAAAAAGTTGTGTGCCATCATAGGTGTCTGTTGGAAGACAGGAACTGATAGTGACAAGTGACATGTTTGCCTTCACCTAATGTTGTATATTGTACAAGATTTGAACAGACATTTTGTCGTCTGAGAATAGGTCAAAAGTTGATACAATTGGCAGAGACCCCTATGTTACCACCAATCACCCAAACTGCTTACTTGATATTGTATGAGAGATATCTCTCTGTAAATCTGACATTCCTGTATTTTTTGTGATGTGCAGGTTGTAATGAATTGTGAAATAACTATGGGAATAACTGGGTGGGTCGACATTCAGGAATGAGCACCTGTTTGTTTTAATAAGTTGTCTGCCAGTGTACACTTCCGGCACTGTTTGATTGATCTGTTGTTGGAGATGAGGCCTGAATCTGGTTTACCTAAATAAAACTTGCAGAAGAAATGTTAATAGTGTATCATTATTAACCCTTAGCCTGCTAAAGACGGAAGTGATAGAATATCCAAACAGCTTGGGGCCAGATCAGATGCCAAGTAACTCTGTGTCTAATCTGGATCCAAGCTCTTTGACACTCGGTCAGTTGTTTCTCCAAATATTGGGTGAATCCAATGAATTTTAAATTCCAGGCAGACGACAATTTAATCAGCAGGCTAAGGGTTAATATCTACTTCAAGCTGATAATATAGATCCTGATCAGATACACACCTGCTTCATTAGATCATTGTCTCAGTCTGACTTTATTAAATTTTCTCGCAACTCATTGATTAAAATTTATCATATGATTTATATTAGCCAATCATAGTTATTTTTTGCTTAGAAAGAGAATGAACATTTGATAGCTTTACAGCAATGTACACTGTCAAACACCTTTAAAAAGATAGAAGACTGGTTAAAATTCAATGGTACATATAGAAGGATTTGTAATTCTGTTTAAGATAATGTAAACAAAGAAGACATTTAGTTTAAGCAGTTCTTTCAGTAGTTTTCTTCCTTTATAAGCATGATTAGTTAATAGAGAACAACTTTAAATGAGGATAAAACATTGTATTTGTTGAAAATTAAATGTGTAGATTATTGGCCAGAAATAGAAATTTAAAAAGTTAGAACTATTTTTTCATATGAAGAATGTTAGGATGTAAAATTAGTAGAACAACTCAAAGACTTAAGAAAACTATGTAAAAATCCTGCTAATTAAAAATCTTGCTAATTAACAGAAAAGTGTTATAACTGATGCTTTGGTATTCTTGTAGTGATGATACTGCTGGCATCCATGCTCAAATTATGTTTACAGCAAAGGCTGGCAGCCATGTTATTTTTTACACAAGAGCTGCTAATGAGATCTGTTACCACCTCTTATGTCTGATCTCTTGTCAAAATGCCGTCACACAATTACCAAAGGAATGCAAGAAAATTAGATGAAGGAATGTTTTTTACTAAGATCTCATTTTGTTAAAGAAAGTCTCCGCCTCATCCTCTGTCAAAAGAAACCATCAAAACTTAACAGAAACAGCAGGAATTGGAAGAAAAAAATGGTGATTTGCAAAATTGCAAAGAGAGCCACTTGTGTTAGTCATTAGTCATTACTGTTTGTTGTTTTTAAGACAGTTTCTGTAACAACCTCACACAGATTGAAAAACTGAACTTGTGTTTTATTTACTAATTATCATTTTCAAGCCCATATGGTTATAGTCGTTGACTTCCAATCTCTCAGCCCCTCACCACTGTGGGTTCGTATCCTGGTCTGGGCACTTTGGATTTTTCAAGTGAGGAAGCCTTCCAGCTGGCTTGCGGTAGGTCGGTGGATCTACCCAGGACTGGTGCACTCTGTGCCTGAAATAGTGCACATAGGTCCCCCGGGGTCTTCCTCCACCTGTAATGAGCTGGACGTAGTGATATGACCGAAATACTGTTAAATTGACATTAAATTCCAAAATAAACAAAACAAAAAACAAGCCCATATGTGTGATTCACAACATTGCAAGTCAAGTGTATGTGCATTATATATATGCACCTCTTCAACTTGGACCACGGTGTAGTTTACCATTTTCTAAGTCATCTTGGAATTGTTTAATACTTTTATAGTTTTCAAGAGATATATAAGGAAAAAGCCAGACCCCTAGCTAAAAACATTAAATTTATGCAAACATATTATAAAGTATTTTTACTGGGGCTACAAACTATCATCCTTTGTCATCTAAGGAATTAAGTGTGTACTTACCAATAAACTCTTTTATTATTGCAGCAAAGAGACCACAAATAATAGCTCCTCCCCGCGAGCGCATGGAATACAATGTGGGAGAAATATTTATGCTGTCATGTCATGCAACAGGAAGTCCACCTCTGAGGACGGAATGGTATAAAGATGGAGCAAAAATACCAAATAACAACTCCAGAATATCAGAGTTGATGTCAGGTTAGTCAAAGACAGCCATCTCTTATACATAGTTGTTTATGGATGAGTTTGTTTCATGTAAATTTCAAGACATCTTATAAATATTTGAAGATGATTACTATATAGTGTATTTATTCAAAAAGAATAGAATTCTTTTAATTGGTTAGTTTTTAATTTTGATTTTATTATTCAATTGATTTAAAATAATCAAATTCATGATTACTGGCTAATTCAGTGTTGACGACATCTAATTGGTCCATTCTTTTTCATAAAGGATATTTCATTGGTCCATTCATATTTTAAGCTATATTTCATTGGTCCATTCTTTGATCCAATCTCACTTTACAACATACTTCATTGGTCCATTCTTATTTTAAGCGATATTTCATTTGGCCATTCTTTGATCCAATCTCACTTTACAACATACTGCATTGGTCCATTCTTATTTTAAAGAATATTGCATTAGTCCATTTTTATTTTAAAAAATATTTCATTGGTCCATTCTTATTTTACAGGAGATTTACTTTTCATGTTGTCACGGCGATCAGACTCAGGCCAGTACAGCTGTGAGGTCATCAATGAAGAAGGTGTAGACGTGGCCCATACACAAGTGGTAGTGAAAGGTATGGCATACTTGTGATTGCTATAGAAAAGTTTTATTAGCTCTTTTGCTGCCACCTTTCTGGTAAGACACGCTTCTCAGTGCCAAGTTTATTTCTTGGAAATCAGTAAAAAAGGATTATTTATGTTTAAATATTTACAAAAGCATTATTTGTTGATACATCTTAGTTAATCTTGGAGGACATAATGTCAATATAGTTTTCCTTTAAATGTCTGCATTTATTTTTAAATATCAGATATTATGGCATTGACCTTACCACAACCTTGACCTTCAGTTGTTTGCTAAAAATTACAAAGGTTGCATAAAAGTGAAGTAAAGTTACCAGAAGGTGACGCTGTCAGCTGAAGAAAGAAACTATATTTGTGGAATTAAATGAAAAATGCTCTCAAAAAAAAACCTATATATTTATAGACTTGTCTTTTTGCTATTTATAAACATGTTAATAAGTATTTAAGTAAAGTTCAAAGATGAACTTTGTCGTTTACCCTGGCACTATATTTATTTACAACCACTACTCTTAGACTGGCATATATACCTTATTTGGTATAAAGTTTTATATAGCATATAATATACTGGTAGTCATATATATGATTTTATTGCAAGTTAGTAGCAGTCATAATGTAAAAGAATAATATCAATTAAACTTATTCCACATATAAATCTACTTTTAGAACATGATTCTGGTTGTGAAGATGACTCCACAGAGGGCCTAGTAATGCATAAAGATATACATGCATGTGCAGGTACAGTTTTCTAAGTTTGAAAGATTGTTTTTTTGTTTTGGAATTTAACTTCACTTTAACAGTATTTCAATCATATCACAACATCCAGCTCATTACAGGTGGAGGAAGAACTCCAGGAAACTCTGTACACTATTTCAGGAACAGAGCGCACCCGGGTAGAACCACTGACCTACCGCAAGCCAGCTGGAAGGCTTCCTCACTTGAAAAATACAAAGTTCCCAGACCGGGATTCGAACCAACGGCGATGAGGGGCTGAGAGATTGCAAGTCAATGACTATAACCACTGGGCCACGGAGGCCCCCTAAGTTTGAAAGTAATTCAAAGATAAATTGTGTGTCAGTAATGAACTAACAGTATAGCAGCAACATAGATAGAGCCTATGTTTTTGAGGAAAACAAATTTTGGTTTGCTCCAAGCACCATCATTTTCAACTTAATGATGTTGGACTTGTACAGGATTACAAAGTTTACTGTTAAAAGAAAGCCAGTGTTAAATTAAGTTGATCCATATTTTTGAAGATTTTATTTGAACATTGTACATTTCATGAATCATGGCTGCTATTTGAAATACATCATCTCATACTTTGATGGCAAGACTGTTTTCAATGATGGTTTTCAAAAGACTTAAAAGTCCTCTTGGGGTAGAAATGACAGCTTTGTCTAACAGTTTCTATTTTTGTGTACAGTGCTTGCATTTGCTTAACAGTACCTATTTTTTTCATATACAGTACAGATTAGTTAACATTTATGACATGATTTAATTTAAATGAAAGACTTCATAAAAATTATTCTTCAAACAAAGTATCTATAGAATGGATACAGTATTGAAATGTCAATGCAGTGTTATATATGACAACTTAAATCGCGTAGTTTTAGAAGAGTATTGTCAAGGTAATGTAGAATTAAATGTAATGTGTATGTAAAATATAATCTGGAAGATTAGTTTGTTGGCATGTTAATAGTTGGAAAAGGCAGTAAGTCTGATAAAATTATGTAAATATTAACAGGTCGTTGGAAAGGTCATGTGAAGGAGGGGAGTGTACTCTGTAAGCCTGGCTGGCATGTCTGTAACAGTCATGATGAGGCGAGATTGAAGGATCTAAATTGGCTTGATATATTTGACATCAGAGGCTGCTATGCATATAACGCTGGAAACAACAAGGCTGGAAAATGTAAAAGGTTTGTTATCCTTTTTCACAATTTGTTGTTTAATGTTTCTTATTTTATATTTATAGATTCAATATTATGCTATAAATCAGGTATTCTCTAAACTGCCTGGTTATTATCAGAGCATATAATTTTAGAAACAGTGACCTTGATCCTTGTGACACAAATATTTTTTTAAGGCATTTTATATAAAGGTGTTCATTTAATTGTTTTGATCAAAGCATCCAACTTTTAATCACCAAATTCACCCAATTCCATTTGTAGATTGTTGCAAAAAAGTTGAAATGTTTACAGATTTACAACTGATACATTGCAGGTGTCACAGTGGCAGAGGTAAACTTGCCGGCGTTGGCAGGAACTGTGGAAGAGTGCGATACACACGAAACTCTTGTTTGCCTCAGGGCAGAATTGACGTGTTTAAAACAAGGGACATGGTACCGAAACAAAGAAGCTGTTCATACCAAGAAGGAATAACGACGGGCGTGTTGTGTTGTAGGAAAAATAAAAAGCATAAGTCTAAATATGGTAAGTGCTAAATGGTCAATCTCAGCACAATACTTAACCTTTTATGGTAAGTGCTAAATGGTCATTCTCAGCACAGTGCTAAATGGTTATTCTCAGCACAGTGCTAAATAGTCATTCTCAGAACAGTGCTAAATGGTCACTCTCAGCACAGTACTTTACCTTTTCGCCACCAAAGGCAACTCAGTGATATTTTTGCAAACAGTTTGAATCCATATTGACTAAAACATTGAGCTGACTGGATTAGTAATGAATGTGTCTGTATGATATTGCTGCAAAAGAGAATGTTTCATAAATATATTTTGATTAGACCATAATTTTTTACTGACATTGACAATGTTTTTATGTTTACTTTTTCAGGCAAGTCCAAGCCAGAGCGGCCCCATTGTTCCCTTGGCTGTGAGAATGGGGGTCAGTGTGTGGGCTTCAATGTGTGTATGTGCCCTGTGGGCTACAAAGGGGCCATGTGTCAGAATGGTAAGGGGTCCCAGTCTATAGATACATAGTAGATTATATAAATATTAGTTATGATGATGCATTGAAAACTGAGTGAACTTATAATTCATGTATTGAGCATATAGACATTCCTATTTACTAGAAGTAACATTAATGACATGGCAGAGTAAAATCTCAGTTGAGGGTAGGATTAGCCATGAAGTGATAAAGCTGTGTTTGTGCTTCATGTTCAAATATCCAACCTCACTGTCATTAAATTATAGAGTTCAATTGAAATATTCTATGGAAAAACTATTCATGTGAAAAGTATACAAAAAGAATCTGGGTTTATTAGCAAAATAATTAATTAAGGTCACAAATAGATTCTAGATTTGAACATCATACAGTCATTAAATTTTAGAAACCTTGGGGATTGATTTAAATGGCAGATAGTGTTTAACAATCTTTGTCGCTATTTCACATACAGTATTTACTACAGTTTGAACATAATTGTTTCAACTAAGTGAATAGTGACACAGTGGCGAAGTGAATATGATGTCCACCTTGCGTTCAGGAGGTTACAGTTCAAGCCCCAAATGGGGCCTTTCTTCTGAGCTTCATTTGTTTGACACCAACAGAAAACGGACTCCAAAGTGTTTCTACATCCATAGGTTTTCAACACATTCGAGCTAAAATAAATAAGTTTAAATTAAGTTGTTTTTTTACATCTCTGACAGATATTCTTATATTTGACCACAAAAATACCTCCACCTTTATCATTGGAGGGATTGATATCAATTGTAATACCTTGTTTTGCAATAATTATAAGATAAATAGGGATTACATGAAACAAGGCTCTTGTCATTTTGAAAACTAATATTCTCTCTTTTTTCGTATCTTATATAGCTGTATGTCCAGGAGGATGTGGCAGCAGAGCCAGATGTGTGAGTCCGGGGAAATGTGAATGCCTCCATCCATATACGGGTAACAATTGTACTGAGAAAAAGAACAGACACAAGTGTAAGTCCACCTGTTTAAATGGCGGGCGATGTAGGAACGGAGAATGTAAATGTCCACCGATGTACGAAGGATCCATGTGTCAGCATTGTAAGTGTAACATGAGGCATGATAAAATGGGCTTTGTTTATTTGTTCTCTGTAGTAAAATGGCAGCCTCCCTGCTTTTCAGTCCAAAGGCCAAAGGTTTGAATCCCAGTCAGCCCATGATCTCTGTGATGAATGCCATTTTTCATTCCAATGGGCACTTCAGATTTTTCACGAGAGGAAGCCTTCCAGCTGGCTTGCGGTAGGTTGGTGGTTCTGCCCGGGTACGCTCTATGCCTGAAATAGTGTACAGAGGTCCCCCGGGTGTCTTCCTCCACCTGTAATGAGCTGGATGTCGGGATATGACTGAAATACTGTTAAGGCAACATTAAATTACAAACAAAACATTCTTATGGTAAAGTCATCCGTGTCCCCGGAGCTCTGTTCGGTGTGAGAAAGTTGTCAGTTAAAACAATATTTTTACCAAAATGAAATGGATTAGTCAAAAGGTGAGGCCTATTGAAGTCTTCGCCAGACGGTACAAGATTTGTGGAATATGTAAAAATCATTATATATACACATCCCAGCTTTACCATAAATAATATGATACAATTACTTGCGGTGATGCTGCTAAGTAATGGTTAAGACACTTGAAAAATGGTTAGTTTAGCTGACTGCCTACACAGATGTTAGTGAGAAAAAATTCAAAATCTTGCACTGTCATAGTTCTGAAAGTGTTAATGACCAGTACAGCTGCACAAGACAACTAACCATGACATGTTTGACCATTTTTTTAACTAACTTGATAATATCCCCCAACATTTTTTACACAAGTTGACATGTTAGAAAAAATTAACAGTACTAAATGTCCAGGAAACAGACACTTTACTAGGAGAAATAATAAATGCTACTACTTCTGAAGTTTGATGGAATTTGGTTTCGAGCATTGTCAGTGTTGAAACAGTTCTTGTCTTTATTGCCGATACCGGTAGTTTGTTTATTTTACTTGAAACTGTTGAAACTCAAACAAGTGGTAAAATTATTCATATGAACATATTCCTACTAAGGTACTACACAAAAAGTGTTTTACAGCCTAAGTCAGATAGATGTCAGATGGATAAGTTGTAAATGTTGATCAGATCTAGTAAAGATATAAACCAAAACAAAACTTGTTTTAATACTTGTCCTATACAAAATTATTTCTTCTTTTCTTTCATTTTTCAAGCACATACCTTTTCTTTTCTTTCAGTTTCCAAGCACATACTTCTATCACATCTGAACAGAACTGAGAGATGAAGATCCGATTGTATCTCCATCGTCATCTATCATCATTACCACTGCCATTAGCAAGTCCCGAGAAATCTCGCCTTCCATCTCACATCAGTGTATATATACCTCGTCATCATCATCATCATAATCATCACTAAGGTCATCAGTATTTGCTGGATTCCTGACATTTATCCTACAGAAGTTTTGGTTATGA
>JAULCC010523371.1:0-10751 GCA_032358795.1 Nuttallia obscurata | reverse complement strand
AATTTTGTTTTAACCCCTTCATTGCCTTACCCCGAGTTTTAAGTCATATGCAAACAGCTAGGATCCGGATGAGAAGCCTAGTAACTCCTGAATCAAGCTGTTTGACACTCAGTCTGTGGTTTTTGGCAAACAAATAGGGAGTATGTGAAGTTTAAAAGGCGCAGACGAAATATTGCACATGCGCAGTATTGCTTCCGGCATTGAAGGGGTTAAAGTTTTTCTAAAACCCACACATTTTTAAATAAACTATTAAGGACTAATAGTATGTACAATCTGTATTGAGTCCCGATATTTAAGCTTCATTATTTTAACAAAAAACAACAGTTTTAACTTTTCAAAAAGTCAGTTTTGCGTCTTAGGGTTTAAATTAAACACTAAATGGCATATATTAAAAAATACTTTTGTCGGGTAAGGTACCAATACAAGTTATTCGTTGAATCCAGGAGTAGACGTCACTCATTGTTAAAAGCAATGTTGACAAAATGAGAACAACTGTATTATTATTTTTCAAATAATTGAATTTCTTATATGCTTTACCATGGATTTATTCATGGAAAAGCATATAGAAATTTTAATTATAACATAATCAGTTATAATTTCATCTATCCAGTTCGTTGTAACCCTTTCCATAAGGTAGCCCTGTGTTACGCGTAAAGACGCCGGGTTGCAAACAGAGATCACGTAATAACCTGACGTCGAAAACTTGACATCGTATCGCGGCTATTTATATACAGCACCTTCAGATCTAGCATTGAATTACATCTTTACAAGCATATAAGGAATAGAACAATTGTATTTATCGAGAAATATGTATGAAATAAATCGGCTAGTCTTTTGCAGAGATTTCTTTCGCAATACCAGCAATATAGTGGTGTCACAAAATGAGTCTATTTTGACCAAAGGACCACTATTAACTCATATTTAATGTTTGCTAAACATAACCGTTTTAGTTTGAGAATCAATTTTGATATTTAAGATAAACCATTAAAAGAATAACACCCGTGCACATACTTTTTTGTTGCACTATGTAAGTATGTCCCTTCTTTTTAACGTTATTGTAAACTTTCGCCAAAAAGAATATTTAGATCCATAACTAATTCTCTTTAAAGAACAATTCATTTAAGATGTTGACAATGTAAGTTTTCAAAAGGGACACTGCAATAGAGAGAATTCAATGGAACGCGATTGCCTATATCTTAAACAAGGTTATAGGCATTATAGATTTTGGATCGCGTCGCACTATATAGTAAAACAGCAACTGCGAACTAAAATATGATTGATCGTTTTTAAACTTAACATAGCATCTTTATAGGGATACATCAGACAAAGTTCAAACACCGCTTGAAAGACACCTAACCAAATAAAATGTTATACTTTAATCAATGTTCGACGGAGCTCAGGCGGAAATTAAGTTTAGACGGTGCAAACCCATTCAGATATATCTGTGTTCCTGCGTTTGATTTCATTCATACTGAACCGATCCGTATCAACAAACTACCTACTTTAACCCAACAAAATACTGCTACTGAAATATCCAAGATGAAGTAAGTTTCTCAGAACTCAAATGTTATTCAGGGAAATAATTCGCATTAGTAACTGTAACGCTTTATTAAAACCGACATTGCCCCGAAGTGCTCAAAACTCAGTTTCGATCCCAGTCTCTAGTTTGCTGTACTACGATGTTTGTCCATGGATATGTTTGAAATTTCAAATAGGCTGTTTTCCCATACAACCTACAAAAAATAAACGTAGGTCATGCTTAATTTGTGGTAGAATTTTTTCTTCGCGAATTATTCAAATGTTTATTGTAACATTACAACGGGTGAATTCCTTTACAGAGAACAAAGGTTAATGTAACAATCAAAGCCATGAAATTGGGTCAGTACGCAGTAACGAACGCCCATCGAATTATCATTTTATTTTCATTAATGATAACTTCAGATCTTTTATCATCATTAACGATAATGTTAGTCATTTGCTAGTGATATATGAGAGGCAATGGCTAGATGGAGGGCTCTTTAATTAGTATGATTACATAGAATAGTAGAATTAATTATATATACGTTGTTTATCTGTTCGTTCCAAGAAGTTGGTTCCATTACCCTTTTTCCTTAGCATGCATCTAGCTATGGTATTTTAACCAAAAAGCACACTCATCTGTAATTAAATCTTTCCGACGAACTGTTTTTCCTGAAGGAACTAGATTAGAAGTTTGTTTTATTATCTGAACTAGCATTCCTGGACATCTAATCGGTAGAGCATATTTATAGGCCTGTATCAGATTAGAAATTGATTCATCCTAAGCGTCTCTAATTTCAGGAAAGGGGTAGAAAACTCCTGATGAAGAAAACTTTAAATCTATTGTCAGGTTTATTTATTTATTTTTGACTAGTCTGAGTGCAGTTTAAACACTCATGCTACTCAAATCAAGAGCAAAAGGCACACTGATGACTTAATGCTAATTGTTAAACGCCTTTCAAATAATAATTTCTGTAAGTGTTTATGTAAGTATCATTAGCTTTAATTTC
This sequence comes from Nuttallia obscurata, assembly GCA_032358795.1. Classification (NCBI taxonomy): domain Eukaryota; kingdom Metazoa; phylum Mollusca; class Bivalvia; order Cardiida; family Psammobiidae; genus Nuttallia; species Nuttallia obscurata. Next base: position 8,223 of record JAULCC010523371.1, on the reverse strand, counting down.
CTATGAATGATAAAAGCAAACTGCAACTGATATATGAGAAGAAATGGCCAGAGAGATGGCTCTTATAATTTCATCAAAACAAAATAGCACATTATTCAGTCATTAAAACTTCATAGGAACTGTCCTCCTGAAGTTATAAACATCGCTGCATATGTATCAACTTAAGATGACAAAAAAAAGTATATAACTCTATTTGAAGAGTAGTTTATTTTCTAAACACACATCCCCGATTAGAAAAACAAAAAGCAGACAAAAGTTTGCCTGGCCTTACGTTGATTTCTTGTAATTATACTAACACGCCATTGTAAGGTTGCCATATCCTTGCAAGTTCGTAGTACTACCTCGCAGAAAATATGAACATTCTTGACATGCTTGAAGCCGTCTTCGTTGTAGATTTTGTTTGTTATGAACTGAAACTTAATTATTATCTTGTCTGCTGGAATCCTTCTGTTTTCGTGTTTGCTTAATCTATGCCAAAACACTATAATATAAATAAGTACCAACTATTGCACATGTCTTTGGATATAAAGAAATAGAGATATACTTATTTTCAATATTGCAAATGCTGATGACATTTGGCTATGTATGATATGGTGAATAGCAATTGTCATTAGTATGCCAAAATGTTCAATACATTAGTAAATTGCAAATTGAACATCTCTGTTGACGAAGATATAATTCTTGCTAAATAGGAGCAAGAGTAATGTCATAAATGATGTCTAGCATCACTGCCAAAAATTATAGTAGTATATAGATTATATTGTATCAAAATGAAACGTTAACATTAATTTATCTTTTAAAAGAAACACTCTCTTCACATCAATTACTTAACATAGCCAAAGCCTGTAAAATAGATTTATAAACAAGTCAAGTTTGAGAATATCATACAGCTCAGCCTCCAAGACGAAAGTAGTTCTTATTGAACAGATGTGTTCAATGTTATCTTCTTGTATTTAAGTGAAGGCAAAATCCAGGTCAAACCACGTAAACCTGACCGAGTTATAAAAAACGGCTCGTATCAAGTTAGATATGTATGCCAACACTTTTTTTAGCAGACCAATCGTAGTTTTGAAAATACGTTTTTTATATCTGAACAGTTTATTTTTCTATTAGTTTAAACATATTTTATTTCATTAGTCAACATAGTTATACATATACATCAGTAATTAAGAAAAGGATTAGATCGTAAGCAAACGCTTACAGAGATACTTTCCTTAACAATATTGCGTTTTCTATAATAAAGGCATGACATTAATACACATGTATTATGAATTCAATTTAAAATATTTTGAAATATTCTATTACATACATATATGGTGTAAAGGATTATTCTATTTAGCTCTAACTGTTGTTTAAAAGCTGTTTTATAAAGGTATAAGCACATTTTGTTTCATGTTGAACAGCAACATACTTCTACCTAAACATCTGAAGTGTGTTGTACACGTATAGTCTATTCTTTTCAAAAAGACAGCATCAAATCAAAGACAAAAGAACGGTTTAACTTTTTATTGTATTTTCAATCAACGGAACAGGTGCATTCTTTGTCTTGAACATTCCACAACGCAATGAAATTAGTTCAACAAAGATTAAGAATATGGTGTAACCAGTGAAAACAGTATTTCCGTTTGGTCTCGAGTTTTGAAGAAACCATCACCTCTGGTGTTATTTTCTTTACTAGTCGCACATTGACTGATAATATATTCAACATCACGTTTTCTGTGTCGAGATAACAATTTTCTGAGCTATATATGTCGGTTCTTTATCCCGGAATCCAATGTGTATCAACTGTTTATCAGGTGTTAGTAGAAATAGCCTAATCTGGCAACTCGTATTCTTGGATGTCAAGATAGAGTCGTTGTGGTCTGCCAAGTCTAAGCGTTTGGCAGTTTATTAAATGCGGACACTGAATGGTATGTTATCATTAAATAAATGTTACCTCATTGGAGCGATTATATGCATCAGTCAGCTGACAATTATGACAATGAAACTAATTTGCAATAGAAGGGCTCACACTTATGTCTTCTTAATATAATGTAATTAAACATTCTATAGTATAGTATTCAGTCTAAAATGTTTGAAACACCTTTTTGAATATTAGTACCGGTATTGGTCAATAGTAAACTGTACTTATTTACAAATCTATCATGATACCTTGTCGATACGTATGTTCCATCACATTGGTTCGAACAAGAGTCAACTAGTTTCTAACTTACACTGAAACGAAGTTTTGTAGATAAAAAGTTTTAAAAGTAATTAAAAGTAATTCATTTTGATCCCGTTTTAAAAATAGCGTCAAAACAAATAAAGGCTATGATGCTATCTGCCCTACGTGAGACAGGAAGTGATTTCTCATAGTTCATACTTCGCTTTCAAGCTACATACTTCATTGTTCACACTTCACCCTTTATAATTTACAAAGATGCCAATACATATAGACTCCATAAGATATGCATGGATCGCTCAGTGGAAATTGTGAACAGTGTACGTTTCATATAAAATGTATACATATTCATGACCGAATGCATTGCAAATAGCATGAAACTGAACTGCCACCACTGTTGTGTAACACACATATACAGTTGTTCCCTATAAATCCTTCCAGTCCTGAAATATGTAATAACTGTATGTTAATTTAATATCATCTTTCCTTTATTTGCTGTTTCGGGTCTCTGCGGCATTTTAGATAAAAACTTTCACGATTAAAGATTCAAATGGCGCTCTGCAGTAGATTTATAGAACGCATGTGATCGATATACCTTACCCGTGGCACATATATACCTTGTATCGAGTGTCTTCACCGATCTCTTGTAATCTAACTATATCATTGTTTTATGATTTCAACAAAATATATTGCTCATAACGGTTAAATGAATTGGTAATAGATATTTATTAGTGAGGAAATATAACATACATGATGTCTTTCCTGAACATTCTAGTGCGAACAAGGATTTAGCCTAGTCTGCTAACGGCCTTAAGATAGCATCGATGTTTACTTTTGCCCTTAATCTTAACGTCATTTCTATTCCCGTAAAAGCATTTCACAATTACTAAGGAACAATCTTATTGCGACATCTCGTTCTAACCGCGACTTCTCTTGTCACTCCAATCGAGGCCTGATAGCTACCACTGAGTCTTTTTTTTGTTTCAATTTGATATATATGCTGAGTAAATACAGTGACAGGGGCGCAGTGAGTGGCGTAGTGGATGTGGTGTCCGCCTTGTGTTCAGGAGGTTGCGGGTTAGAGCCCTAAAGGGGACCTTTCTCCTGACCTTCATTTGATGACACCAAGTATTGGGTTTACCCAGAAAAAAGGAATCGAAAGTGTTTCTACAAGCCATAGGCTTTCAACATAATAGAGCTAAAATAAATAAGTTTACTTTAAATACTGTGATGCTGAATATCATCAGTTAAAACACAAATAGGGAAAAGGCGGTCACTAACAGATCAACAAAATACTTCTGTTAAAGTGTAGATCACTATTAACCAGTCAATTCAATGTCTTTATGATGAATAATTTATAAGACTGTTGTGCTTCATATATAAATAGTTTGGTAACTACGTCCAATGTTCTTCATTGTTGTTTATTGGTGTATTGAACGTAACTTGAGATAGTGGATCAATCTCTTGTACATTAGGCGACACTAAGAGTCAAATAAAAAAGAATATCTGCTCAATAATATTGATCAAATGACGGAGAAGTGTAGTCAAGTGTCACATAAATATGTTAATAGTTACTATAAAATTACTGAATATACGGATTTCGGTTGTTTTTGATGGATGCAGTCATCTCATTCTGACCGAAATGATTTCTACGAATGAGAACACGTTTGCCTTGAAAATGTATTTCTTTCATTCAACTTTACATTCAACGGTTTGATGTTCAGTTGTTTGAAAATATGTTATTAAATACTTCTGGTGTATTCTAGTTATTGCCATTAATTTAACAAAGAAATAAAACCGTAATTTTATGCAAAAAGATAAATTCTTAGTAGGTTAACACAGTAGGGCAACATGTATACTGATAAAATGTGTTAAACACAACATAATCTTTATGAAATTAATACTTATATTAGTATAAAATAATGTTTATATTACACACGATAAATTCATAAATTTGACATCCAAGGGTTTAATGATTTAAATCTTTCACTAATGTATGTGGAAACTGATATATAGTTAAGATTAAGAAATATGAGTCTTTTTTGGAATGTATCATTTCTGGTCGTCGAACTAATAAATCGTATCAATTCACTTAGTTCTAAGAAATCCGTAAATTACAACTCTGTCTAACACGAGTGTGTGTTCTAAATACCAGAACGAGAAAGATAATTTATGCTATTCCCCTTTCCGAGGTAGTTCTAGGCTATTTCTGACAAGCATGAGCTACGTTTAGCCGACCTGAACTATTATTATTAGCCAACTGAGTAGCTAGTCAATAAATGACGCTTAGTATCTAACTTATCAAAGCGTTTTAAACTGATTAATTGAACCGTGTGAATGATGCTAACGATGACCGTAACTAGAGGGTATTATACAGAGTTTGTACATATGGAAGATAATGCTCTTGTTATAAACTCCAAAAGTCATTTCGAGGTCAAACCGAAACAGACACTGATACACGGAGCCGATCAAGTAATCCCGATGAATGTGTCTTTTCTCACATTCTATATAAATATTTCGGAAATAATATGCCCGATTTCCGGCATATGTATTAAATGGTTGTCAGTTTCTCATTCGGCATGGTTCGGTTCGATAAATTGTGCGACTTTGTCGAATAAATATTTATTCTAGACCGAAAGCTTCCGTACTGGTTTCTCCTCGTTGGTTACAGAAACAACACGAATTCAACTTCTGAAACAACTGTAAGATAATGCCGAACGGTAACGTGGTCGAATCTGTACAAATGGTTAAGGTCTGGTATATTCCATAAAGTAAACATGCCTGAAGCATCTACAAGCTGATGATGGTAGAAATAGCCTTTGTTTTGAAGAGAAAACATAAGAACAGACAAATCCTTGTAGATGATACTGCGTAGAATACATATCGCATTTGATTTGAATCGGGATAGAATCGATGACAACACGTGCTAAAACGAGAACTTATGAACTTATGATAATCTATTATGTTCTTTACATAAGTAGATATTGATTTCGGTACAGAATTTGACCATTTTTAAAATGTGCTTTTCGACAACACATGTTAGTTTAATGTATGAATCGTATCGTCTGTAAAGTGTCCCATTTTGTTTTGACGTATGAGTAAAGGACATGATCATTGAGAGAGAGAGAGAGAGAGAGAGAGAGACAGAGAGACAGAGAGAGAGAGAGAGAGAGAATGTAATGAATGAGAATGTCCGAGAGACAAATTAGGTGAAAAAGAGATCATAAACAAACAGAGGCAGGTGAATAGAACAACCCATATTCAGGTGATAGAAACAATTGCAGAAAGATATAACTAAACATATGGATAAATACTTTTAAAATACAGAAAAAGAATATAATAAAAATATTGAAGAAGACTATAAGTGGAAAGACAGAGACATTGAGACAAACAAAACTCGAGTAGATAGTTTACAAGCTTTTTCGAATATCTTTCATTGGGATTGTGTTTGAAAAATAAAAAATATGGTCATCAATATACCCCGAGTAGTCGTAACTCATTTCTAATGCGAACAAGCTGAAGTATCCTAAAGCTGTTTACAACAAAGCATTTCAGAAGGGCGTACTACTGTTTTTTTCTGATTTTCATAAAAACACTCGTCTATTTGCAATTTGTAAATTTCCCTTACACTTGCCAGTAAAACCCTTCTGTTTGTTTATGCTATGTTTCCAGGTTTCTGTCAATTCCGCTTGCTGGTAGATAAATATAATCCATATCGCATCTCTTCAATAACTTTCGAATCCGTCAGACTCTCTAGTGGATTCTCCGCAAGTCGTTAAACCAAGTGGCGGCTATTGATCCGTGCTGATTTAATGTTGGGACGTCGTGCACCAACCCGTTAACGTGTGAATCGTGCTAATTAACATCCCTGATATCATAAAGTGACCCTACTGTCATAGGCGAGTAATTGTACAACAGACACTACATAATGTCGAAGACAAGCCAAATAGACCATAGTAGATTCAATGATAATATTTATTAAGATTTGAAGGGCGAAGCGCTTTTTTCTGGGTATATCATATTCGAATCAATTTTGATACGAATCCTTCCTTTGCCGCTAATTAATGATGCCACCGATGATAAAATGTCCGTAAATAGCATTCGGTGACATATGTGATGCTTACCATGCGGGGATGTTACGTTTAAATCTGTTTTATGGGTTAGATAGTGTCCGGGAGAAATCTTTACCGAGTATTATTATCGCACGATTTATGCGATGTTGACCATAAAACAGAACATCAAAGTGTATTGTTCGTAAATATGTCCGCATAGTCTATGTTAACCATGATTATTGAAGGCTTCTGCGAAGTTGTTCAGTATTGATACTTTCAGTGAGTACGACATGCTTTGAACAAATCGATGCCAAGGAGTATTTATACAGTTCTGTATGTTGTATAAATATGTTTGCAAACTAAATATTTGATAACAGAATTCAGCTTCAACTTTTGTGTTTATAAAAGGAGCCATCTCTACATCAACATCCCTTTGAAAGATAAACTACGTCTGTGGAAGAAATATGTCTCTTCCACCGATGTAACTGTATCGTAATTTTGTTTAGAAAAATGAATGTTGATAGGGTCTTTTAAAAAAAGGAAATCTTTGTATCTTAAACGACTGTAAAAATACATTGCCTAATTGGTCAGGTTTTTCATATTTGTTTTTCAAAACACAAATCACTATCGATATTTAGAATGAGAATTTTCAACTTATCAGCGGTCTGTCGTCGTTTCTTTTTTCAGGTTTTTTGTCACCTAATTTGTAATTTAGCTGTTGTTTTTGGGAGTGGTTTTTATGTTATAACTTATCGAAAGTTGTGATCTATTGCCACATATACACTGGACAATGACTGCCATATATCAGTCGCATTTTATCGTACGGGTAATATAAAGGGTTGATTGTATATATCGATGTTTCCACCAGATCTTGGGAGGATTCCCAAGGGAGCCATACTTTTCACCTGAGTCTGCCCAATTGAGATAGCATTTAATTATAATCACACGATTTTGTAGTATAATTGAATCAATGTCTACTACTCTGTGAAGTGGAATTGGATTAGGTATTGCCGTTGAACGTAATTTGACCCACTGCACGAGTCTGTTGCATTATTCCGCGATGTAAATTAACAGATATATTATATATGTAGTACTATGCTAAGTTGAGTTTTTATACATTTGTGATGTTTGTTGTGTTTTATGTACACAAGGCTGAGAGCTTAGATGAATGTTCGAACCGTGAAACAAATTGCAGTGCTTTGCGTTTAATTGAGTGAATAATTAGTTTGCTATGTGACGCAAAGTAAAACTTTATGTTGCAACTATAGACGTCATTTAAAAACATGTCTACAACAGCAAACCATGGATTCGTTTTGATAGTTAAGTCATTAAATGAAAGCAATATAGTTATGTTATAGTTAAGAAATATGTTTCGGTTTATACTACTACGAATGCCAATCAAAGCTTATGAAAGCATGTTATTTCGTTATTTAAATCCTGTAAATTTAGATCGTGATTTATTTTAGGAATTACTTCTATTTCTGAGAATATGTCGTTGCTTAAGAAAACTTAACAACCTCAGACCCCTTTTAAGTAAATATGACAAGTTCCGGGAATTGAACGATTTGTTTTTAAAGTTAATCATTAACACATTCTGTACAAAGGAACTCAATGTTTTGTTCTGTTTATTGAGCTGGGTATATTTCTGTGGTAATTCAAGTGTTGGTTATTGATTTGTGTAACATGCACACTCTATTATATTAGTCGGATTGGCAGATCAATGCATGTACCTGAAATAGCTATGTTAATTGATTGTAATATTGTACCTGAAATAGCTACATATATGTTAACTGATTGGAATATTGTATCTGAAATAGCTACATGAATGTTAACTGATTGGAATATTTACCTGAAATAGCTAAATGTATGTTAACTGATTGGAATGGTGTACCTGAAATAGCTACATGTATGTTAACTGATTTGAATATTGTACCTGAAATAGCTATGTTAACTGATTGGAATATTGTACCTGAAATAGCTATATTAACTGATTTGAATATTGTACTGACT
>JAULCC010523260.1:0-10751 GCA_032358795.1 Nuttallia obscurata | reverse complement strand
AGGTATATGTATGCCAAATTATTTTCAAATCTGGCCACTAGTTTTGGAGGAGAAGATCTTTAAAGTTTTTCCTTTCTATTGCCATGGCAACCAGAGTTCTCCATGGAATCAAATTCTTTGAACAACTTTGAAAGAGGATCACCCAAGGAACATTTTTGTAATGTTTTATTGAAATTGGCCAAGCCATTTAGGAGATGTCCTTTGAAGCAGACGGACAGAAGGACATCAGGACGACAGACAGATGAAGGACAAAGGCCAGACACAATAGTTCACCATGAGCCTCTGGCTCAGGTGAGCTTAAAATGTATAGATAAATCAATAGATAGTTGCAACTTGCCACTGACCCTGTCACTGTTGTAAGTAACAGAGCTAAAGTAAAGCTTTTTTAACAACTTTTTATCGAATTGAGTATTCACCCCTGTATGTTTTTTCTAAATTGGGTAATTGTAAACCTTCAATTGTGTTTTAGACAAACTTCTAATGGGTAATGTTAATAACCTAATAAAGTTTGGAAAAAATCTTTTTGCTGTTTGTTACTCCTTGATTTTGGGAATAATAGGGTTTTTAATAAATCTAATTGAGTAAATACCCCATAAAACAGCTTATCTGTTGCTCTGAGTAACATTATGTTACCATAGAAATGATCTGATCCACTGACTTACATAAAATTACTGAATTTACCTGTACATGGCTGTGAAAAAGACCAACAGTAAACTGTTGCCACTGACCTTGTCACTGTTGTAAGAAAAACCTTTTACATTACCATAGAAACAACTATTTTAACTATATTTGTATTCCACTTACCTTTGACCCCTCAACACTGATGATTCTATATGTGTTCCTGGCACTGTCATAGTAATACGAAACAGCAACAGCAGTCTTGCTGGCTGGTAACCAGTTCTTTTTTGTTTCTGGGTCAATTTGAAAGACATGAGCTCGTACTGAGAATATAGGCTGCTCCCTGAAAATAGACAAGAAATAACATGAAAAGCTTTGTTAAAACCATAACCTTAATTGTACTAAGAATGTTGGCTGCTCCCTTGAAGTAGAAATAGCACGAAGAAGCTTGTTTCCCTGGAAACACTGTTACTTTGAAAATGGCCTTAAACCTAATCTGTGGGTCAACTTTAAAAAAAACATTCTTACTAAAAGCATCAGCTGCTGCCTGGATATATACGAGAATCAAAATGAAGAAAAAAGGCTGTCATGGAAACCAGATGGAAACAGGTCACAATGGCTCTTTGCAGTCAAATACCATAATATATATAGGTCAAAACGCCAGTGCAGGTTTTGTTCTGAAAGACAATATTAAATGGTTAAAGAGCCAAAACAAGTTATTGTATAAATAGCCATGCATTTCATAGCCTCCCATTGCTCAAATTTGTTTCTTAAAAGAGATAATGTCATTGATCAACATTGTCATTACTTATACATTTTAAGACTTAAGCTTCACAAAAAGACAGGTTATTTCCCTCCCATTTATCCATGATCAATGACTGCCTGAAGAGTAGATGCTGATGGTAATTTTTATATAACACAGTGTTTTCCACATACAGATGTTTTTTGTTATTGATTAACATCACTTCTGCCAGCTAGGGCTAATGGACGTCCCAGAGAGAGGGAAGTGGATACACAGAACTCTTCTGTAGAGAACTATGGTTCTTTTACGTGCCCAGTGTATAGCACTGATACACCTGGGGGCTGAACCCTACCGGTCACTTTATCCTGACGCTGACAAACTAGTTGTAATGCTAACCCTAAATTCTGAGCGTCAAGGAAGGAAGCCATTACTACCTTTTTTTTTTAAGTCTTTTGTATGACCTGGCCGGGGATCGAACCCTCGCGGCCTCCCGCACTGAAAGCGGATGCTCTACCACTTGAGCTAACCGAGGGGTTACACACAATGTAAGAGAAGAAACTCTTTAATGCATACTCCTCATATTCTGAAACCATTACCTTGAAATATTTACGAGATAGTTTTGGATGTTTTTGAGTTTTTTTCTTCGATGCTACGCTTCTTTTGATATATTATATCCCTCATATCAATGCATTCAGTTTTGTTAACCATGATCCTAAATATCTTAACAAAAACTACACCTGCATCTCTGCTAATGACTGACCAATCTTGATTATGATTAAAGGTTACAGCTTGCAGAAACAATGGGTGAAGCCACTTTTTGGTTTCTAATGAAGGTCAGCGGAAAGGCTGACCCAAGGACCAAACCCTAAACCTTCTAAACATAAGGGGTACAACATTATCACCATAACCTTCTGAACACATGGGGTACAACATTATCACCATAACCTTCTGAACACATGGGGTACAACATTATCACCATAACCTTCTGAACACAAGGGGGACACCATATCAACTATGAAATTTCTATTTATAACAGCAGTAAGAGACATATATCCATTTTAAATTACTCATCAAAGAGACTGTAGCCTAGTCTGAGATTCAAACCTTCAATGCTTGAATTGAAAGGTGAGCAACTGTTGTGTTAGTAGTCTACACCATCTGGTCATGTTGATAGAATGTTTACATTTAATTCTTGAAAACTTTAGCTCAAATATTTACAACTTTTCATCTTAAACTCAACACATTGGTTTAAAGTCCTATAACTCAGAAATCAGGTTTTGAAAAATTTTCAAGAAATAAAATTGAAATCCTGAAGAAGGTAGGACTGTAGCATTACCAATTTTCTCTCAAATCCCACATCACTCAAAACTTGGTTCTCTCATTTAAACAAGCAACATATTAATCTCCCAATGCACACCAACAGATTAGCCAAATATATAACACCACTGTTCACTTGTTTGGCATATTATTGTTTCCAAACAGTGATTTTTGTATGGTAATGCAAAAACATTTAATTACAAAAACACACTTCTTCTTAGAAAGATGTGTGTATCTGAACCCATTGACTCACAGAAGAGAGTCTGGTACTTTAATCAATGAAATCTCTCGGGTCTGCTTGCACTTCACCAGAGAACATCATAGCTTAATTGAGAACTCTCATGTTCTTATAAAATCACACAGGATTCTTTGGAACTGTAAATAAACAGAAGAAAACCTTGCAGCTGAATGTCATCAACGCATGTGATCTGAAGTCTTACTGTCAGAATCATGTATTAAAAGTAAAAATAGTTCCGTATCACATCTGTATTCCTACACTGTACTGTACAGATTATTATTTGTAAATGTTGCTTGTTACAGCAGGCTTTCATCCACCACTTTTGACACTCTGTAAAGCAAAAGTGGTGGCTTATACTATTCTATTGTAGAAATTTTCCTTTTTTTATTTGTATGAAAAATTCCCTTCTGGAAAAAAAGTAGCCAAAAAAAAAAGATATAGCAATAAGCCATGTGACTTTATGATATTAACTCTTTTGGCCAATGTGGCCATCATTACCCTGGGATAACAGAATTGAAACATTATCAGAATCTTTTTCATTCATAAATCAAATAATATGGAACAGATTTATCTTTTCAAAAATCCATTTTTAATAACTTGAAACTTGAAATGCTATCCTTCTACATACAATTGGTTTACAATACACACTCGAAACATCTCTTAATCTCAAGCTATCAATATACAGAAGATAGAATCACATAAAGCCTTTGTCCCTATCTGCTGATTGTATCTATTGTACAACTCCACTCAAAATAATAACTTAACTGATCCAAATTACATCATGGAACATAATCTTTTATAGAAAAGTTGTGAACATATGTTGTAATCGGAGAAACAGGATAACAGGAAACCCGGCCTATACAGTAAATCCTAGCTCCCAGAGATCTGTACTGCATATATCATGAACTTGAAGAGTTTATCTTTCAAATCTTATCAATATATTTGCAGCAGCTTCAAATTTCTAGATTTGATCAATACAGTCTGAACATTTAGTTTATCAGGTGTGTGTAATCAGTATTTTTATTTCTCACCATAACACCCATCAAGTATAGAACTTAATTTGTTTAAAAATTGTTTAAATTTTTATGTCTGCAAAGATTATTCTTTTTAGGATTACGGTAGGTATTTTAACTCTGATTAGTTGTAGCAGTTATCTGTTCACTGCTGGTAGATTGGGACATGCAAACAGTGTAGACCAGGCCTGAAAAGTCTGAGCAACTAAAGGAGCATCATACAACTTTCTCTCAATTTCAAGGGTCAGTCTCATATAACAGCAAACATTTTTTAATGAGGAAACATTGGCAACTAAGTATTGATACCATAATTACTGTTGAAGATGTTTGTTTAAAGTTTTCCTCCATTAAAATGTTGATTCACAATGATTGAAAAACAGCTTCTATCAATGACTCTTACTGGTGTCAATGAAATTATTAAGGAGAATAGGATCCTCCTTTAGACCAACCATGTAAGAGAAGAAACTCTTTAATGCATACTCCTCATATTCTGAAACCATTACCTTGAAATATTTACGAGATAGTTTTGGATGTTTTTGAGTTTTTTTCTTCGATGCTACGCTTCTTTTGATATATTATATCCCTCATATCAATGCATTCAGTTTTGTTAACCATGATCCTAAATATCTTAACAAAAACTACACCTGCATCTCTGCTAATGACTGACCAATCTTGATTATGATTAAAGGTTACAGCTTGCAGAAACAATGGGTGAAGCCACTTTTTGGTTTCTAATGAAGGTCAGCGGAAAGGCTGACCCAAGGACCAAACCCTAAACCTTCTAAACATAAGGGGTACAACATTATCACCATAACCTTCTGAACACATGGGGTACAACATTATCACCATAACCTTCTGAACACATGGGGTACAACATTATCACCATAACCTTCTGAACACAATGAAATTATTAAGGAGAATAGAATCCTCCTTTAGACCAACAAAATAATATTAGAGTAAAGACAAAGAACATAAAAGAAAGGAAATTTAAGACTATCTTCATGTGTCCCATGTTGACCTTTTATTCCCAAAAATATAAAATTCAGTGCCCATGTAATTACATAACTTCAGTATAAAAATAGATATGTGTTCTTGTACATGTCTACATCAAAAATCTTAGTAAAAATGGGGCATAACTCTTTCAAATATGACCTTGCCCTACAGAATTTGGTGGTATCACAACCCTTTTGTCATAAGCAATTCATTTTGAAGTGTAATAAAGAAAAGTTAATAAATGGAAAAATTAAGCTCTGAAAGGGAAACACAAAAACTCTGCAACAGAAAATTTCTTTTACTATTTATTGATATACAGTCAACCATTAAAGAATGGGTTTGGTTACAAAATGTAAATATTCTGAGCATTATCATATATTTTTGATAACTCATTCAGAAGATAAGAAATTCAAACCAAATATTGGCCCAACTTTATGTGACTTGACACTCTTTGTACAAGATAATAAACTTTATCTGATGCAGCAACTTTAGGTATTGATGTTGTAAGACATTAATACTGTTTCAACACCAGTATTGACCAGTAGTTCTTGATAAACATGACAAAATAAATACTCACACCTCAAAATAGGAGAAAGAAATACTGAGACAACAAGGTATGAGATAAAACAATGGATAGAAATAATCACAACACAGTCAGAATGGATCAAACAGAGATAAAGGTACTCAAATCCCAAAATATGAGGCAAAAGAGATAAAAATGCTGACACATCCAGAATCCCAAAATATACGACAAACAAAATATACAACTACTCACAACCTAAAATATGAGATAAGAGTAGAGATACAAATACTCACAACCTAAAATATGAGATAAGAGAAGAGATTAAAATACTCACAATTTAAAATATAAGATAAGAGAAGATATACAAATACTCACAACCTAAAATATAAGACAAGGAAAGAGATACAAATGCTCACAACCTAAAATATAAGATAAAAGAAGAGATACAAATACTCACAACCTAAAATATATGATAAGAGAAGAGTTAAAAATACTCACAACCTAAAATATAACATAAGAGAAGAGATACAAATACTCACAACCTAAAATATATGATAAGAGAAGAGTTAAAAATACTCACAACCTAAAATATAAGATAAGAGAAGAGATACAAATACTCACAACCTAAAATATAACATAAGAGAAGAGATACAAATACTCACAACCTTAAATATGAGATAAGAGAAGAGATACAAATACTCACAACCTAAAGTATGAGATAAGAGAAAGAATACAAATACTCACAATCTAAAGTATGAGATGAGAGAAGAGATACAAATACTCACAACCAAAAATAAGAGAAAAAACAAGATGATATATTATGACATAAAAAGAGATATGAAGAGATAAAGTACTAACACAACTAGTTCCATCAAACCAATTGCATCCAGCCATTCCTTTCCATCCATTCTTGCACTTATTGATGCACACAGCCTCAGAAGTATTTCTCCTCCTCCTCAACTATAATCACAGTATCACAAACATGTATTGTATTCCAACTGACAATTGTGTGAGTCTGTTTTTTGTTTGTTTTATTCCCTAAGTTCACCTGTAACTGTCCTCACTAGATTGCTAGGACAAATTTTTAGCTCCACCTTTGCCTGTAGCCAGTTATAGCGGTCACATAACTCAAGATCGTCAGGTATTAGTGACATTACAGTTATTACAAAGCATCAAATTTAGTGTATGTAGAGCTAATTGAAATCTTGTTGGACATCTGCATGCCCCTGGGGTATGGAAACAGGCTTTCATATACTACACAGTGTCAACAGACACAGATATTTAATTTACTGGCTTAATTTCCTGTTTAATATGAATTACTGTAAAGATTGTTGTTGAGCTGAGCATAAAAGAATAATCTGAGCAAGTAGTAGAATTGAAAACATTGGTCATGAAAGAATAATTTGAGCATGTAGTAGAAATGAAAATATTGGTCATGAAAGAATAATTTGAGCATGTAGCAGAAATTAAAACATTGGTCATGAAAGAATAATTTGAGCATGAAGTAGAAATGAAAACATTGGTCATAAAAGAATAATCTGAGCATGTAGTAGAAATAAAACTTTGGTCATGAAAGAATAATTTGAGCATGTTGTAGAAATTAAAACTTTTGTCATGAAAGAATAATTTGAGCATGTAGTAGAAATTAAAACTTTGGTCATGAAAGAATAATTTTTTTAGCATGTAGGAGAAATAAAAACAATGGTCATGAAGAAATAATTTGAACATTGAAGAAAGAATTGAGCATGAAGGCATAAAAGTTTTAAATGAAACAAGCATTCAGAAATAAACTGAACATGAAGGAATGAATAAAACAGATCTGAAAATGAAAAAGCTGAGAATAAACATATATAAAATGGACATAAATGCAAAAAGGTTGGTCATGAAGGACTCAATAACTGAGTGTGCTGAAAGGTTGATACAAATATTAAGTTTGTTTTCTTTTCTTTTCATGTTCACTATTAAATAAACAGTGTTTTGAATAAATTACTATTTGGATCTCTGTGACTTGCCTCATTATGACCTTTACAGAACAATGATGCAAATGTAGATATTTGTAAAGATACAAACAGGTAAATTGACACAGGAAACTGAAAAGTACCTGGGTGCAGCAATGATGACAGGATACAAGAGGATATTAGATGTCCCAGTTTTATCAAGATGTTCTATTGACAAAACAATTTTCATACTACATAAGTGAGTGTGACCCAGAAAGTCTGGTATGTCAAGGCAAACTTGTGGTAATATATATAGATATGTTCATAAGGAGCCGTCAACAGTATCTACATAATACATAAGTTTTTCTTTTAATAATATCTTTGAAAAACGTCCACTTAAATAAAAAATATAAGTATAGAAAGTTTCCTAAGCTTTGTGGATCACACAGAAATTTTAGGTATATCAAATTGTCATATATTTAAGCATTGTATAAATAAAGCAAGGTAAAACCATAATTATCAATGAATATATCAACAGAAGTTTCAACATGTTACCAAGTGATACATTTATGTCTCTTGTTTCATTCTTTAAATAGAATTACCCATAATTCACTTACTTTGAAATCACTTCCTTAGCGTGAGCCTCAGACTGAGGCGTTAACTGAGGAGGCTGCTTCATCATACACAAATCTTGTATACAAGTTTCCAATTACTTCTCAACCTTTTTTTTTGTCACTTCCACTCCAATATCTTTTTTGTTTTTCAACTGTCTGGTTTAGAAAATGCAGTTTAATGCAAAACTGCGTAAAACAACACAGGTAACACAGTTTAACTATTCCTCTCAAATCGTAACTGACTTGTATCTGATGTCTGCACAACACCTCAAGTCATCCCAGGTCAACTGTTTATCTAATTAAACGCCTTCCAATGAAATCCTAGATTTCTCTGAAAATCCCTGAAACATGTACATGTTTATCAGTAAAAGGTCCTCTTCAGGCCTCAAAACCTTTGTTACCAGGTTACCCAGGAAAAACTGCTCCAAATTGATAATCACCTTATCTCAGATAAAATAAACATATGCTTCATTTCAAATCAATTCCTCTAAAAACACTTCTTCAGCCTCAGGCAAAACTATTCACTAGTAGTTTTTTCACTGAAAAGTGAAACTGGACTGTGCCACATATACTCCTTTATCTATTTGATTCCATTCAAAACAAACAACACCAAAACATTCAGAGAGCATTCAGATGCAAAGACAACCAGTCTTTTCCCTACATCAACCAAAATTCTAAAATACCTCTGTTATCAACCTATCAAAACTATTGCCATGGAAATACAGGTATTTCATGAAAATGGCTTTATATTTACTGTAAACCCTATCAAAATTCATTTCACATATTGGAGTCTATAAAAACACACTGGATTTATTTTCAGATAAGAGCTGTTATAATCCCCCTCTGAGTACCCTCCTGCTGTTTTATTTATTTCTTTCTTTTCAGCCTTGACCATAATTGATCTAAATAGGAGAGATATCCAGTTAATTACAGGATAATTGCACTATCTAAGGGCCAATTAACTTTTGAAGATATACATGCACCTCATCAAACAAGATAAAGAACATATGGAAACTAATTTCATGCTTAGAATATCCATTGACTGAGAGTCACACTGACAGCAAATGTTTGTTTATTCCTCTTTTGAAGCTTGGTCCATATGTTTCTGCTTGAAACTTCTACAAAAAATAAAAAGCATAATAATTACTCAAAAGAGTAAGATGTTTTCTTCATTTTTTGATTTTGCTTTTATTAATTAACTTTTCTTATTATCTCTTCTGTCCTTCTGAGTGCTACTCTTAATAAGATCCACAGTTTTTCAAATACAACTGCTGTTCATTTGGTCTTCTCGTCTGTTTGTCTCTTTGTTGGTTCAGGATTTCAAATCAAGACCCCAAGCATCCCCCTGTGTAGATTCAATTTTAAGAGCTATATAGATTCTTCACCTGAAAGATTGCATGACCTGAGCCAGGATTTGAACCCACAACTACATAGTGGGCTAATGATAACAAGTCAAAAACTTTATCACTTAGCAATGAAAGCTGGGCCTCTTTCTTATCCAGAGTAGCAATTTAACTGGGTCAAAATTTCTCATGGTAATACATCTTCATATGAAAATGCTGGGCTTTAATTTTGTTGAGTTTTTCTCAAATAACAGTCATAGTTACAAATAATGAATATTTCTTCCAAATTGCCCCATGTGGGCCTGGGACGTGCTAGCGTAGCACAAGAATTTGGCCCACTGCTTAACCCTGGCATGATCGTAAGAGGCAACTAACAGGGTTTGAATGTGAATCTGGAGTTTCTGAATCTCTGATTCTCCAGCAGGTATTAAGTTGTTGGATCCATACCACATATTTTTATCTCAATGTTAATGAGATGTGGATCCAACAAGTTTTTTCCTGAATGGCACCATATGAGCCGCGACATGCCATTTTGGGCCTTTGGACAAAATTATGATGTCATCGAAAACTGCGGGAATAGATGTGCATTGTTTTTCCGACAAAACGCAGCACTGCGCTGTTACTTATCAGACAACTTTGTGTAAATAATAGCAGGATATGCACAAAAATGGATGTTTTTCAGGTAGGAATATTCTTTCTTTAATATATTTAATCTTACCTGCGATGAACTGTTTTTCAAGTACTTGTTTTTGTGACTTATTTCATTAATCTTACGTCCTTCTGCTAATTTTAACTATATCGATACTTCATATAAATCAGCTTAGTGCTAATGGCTGTGTATTTACAACAAGTTATCGATTGTATTTTAAACAAAATAACTCGGAATGACTAACTTTTTTTTTATCAAGAAATGAAACAGGAGTTTAAATGATAGTCAGCTCTGGTACTTATATTTGACATTACTAAATGTTTTTGTTTACTCTATAATCGCACCCCCCCTTTTTTTTAACGACGTTATGATTGTTTACATCGTACAAAGTAGTTTCCCTTTGCTTAAAAACGTCATACTTTCATTATTAAGTCACACTTTACATTTTGATCATTATATTTCGGCTATTTCACAAACTAACAGTGGCAGGAAAGCGTAATAGTACAGTGGTAAGCTAGTTGATTGCGAATCTCGGGATTCTCGGTTCAATCCCAGACAGTTGCTTTTTCTTTTTGAATTTAAGCGAAATACTTTTATAATAAAACCCACAGTGGCATTTCTCTTATAATATATAAAGATCAATATGTTTAGATAAATTAATAAATATTAAAAAAAAGCTTACTACTAATATAACAGTAATTTTGTTTATGCCTTTAAACAACAGGAATTAGATTCCCTTTTCGAGGATTTTGGCATAGAAAGAC
>JAULCC010523149.1:0-10753 GCA_032358795.1 Nuttallia obscurata | reverse complement strand
CGAGCTTAAATAAATAAGTTTAAACTAAGTGCAAGACCAATAAAGGGATAGTTAGAATAGACAGAAGCTTGTGTTGGATATATATTTATTTGATAAAAGACAATAACAATAGCTATATGACACGTTACATTACAACTTGTCTTACTGGAGTCCATACATCAAGATACTATATATAATAAGTTCCATGCCCTTAGATTATCCACGGACTTGTGAGAATAATTGCAGTCTGTATTCACAAACTGATCACCACAAATGTGGTTTACGGTAAATTGCAGATAACCTTGGATAGAACAAAGACATAAAATCAAAATGGCGCGCGAATTGATGATACCATAGAGTTTATTCAAATGAATGATGATTTTATCTTAAATCGTGATCATTTCAGTATATCAATCCAAGCTTTTGTATATAACCAAAGAACGGTCTTGACATTTTACATAAAAATTCATATAACACGTACACCTTTTCATAAATCATCTTGGAAAAATAGACCATTTATATACAGTAAACAGTCACTTAATACTCGTTTAAATGTTACATAAAGCACAAACAACTAAAATACAACAAAACAACCATTCACAGAATCAATGACAAACCCACTCAGAAGTATCTCATTATGGACAGAGTTGAAATCTATAACAGTTGACAACCATATCTTATCTCAATTCAAACAAACTTGTCGACATCATGCAACTCGTAGATAACTATGAGTACACGCATTCATGTAATCAACAAGGTACAAGTTGAGAATAAAAAATCTGTTCTGTTCCTATCTGTTTTATGAGACCACATTTTACAAAGTCTGTTTAAAGTAAATTAACAGGTGGATATTTTTTACACTGAGTCAGTTTCAGTTTTTATTTCTTCTGTTATATATATTACATGTCCATGAATTAACAACGCATGTAAAGTTATACATAAAATATAATAAATGTACATGTATAGTTGCATTTAACAATTTTATACAATTATTACACATTGATCTTGAAATTAGAACTGATATTATGTTTAGTAATAACATCTTTTCACAGACTTACATAAACTGTTCACTCATCCAAACCTCAACATTAACACAGAAGATTTCAATCCGCGGCCGTTTATATATATATGATTGAGATAAATAATTATTCTACCAGTGCTGGTGGTAAACATAAATTGTCCGAGCCTTCGGCGTGTCAGCCTTTGTCAAAGAGTAAAGCAGTTATCCAGTTCTGTTTGCGGAACATTGGCAGAACTCTCTCTCTGTCTTCCTCTCTCTCTCTCTCAAATGTATGATATCAAGACTAGTAGTCATATGGTTTATGTACTATAGTGTTGATATTACAATGTGACACTTGGTTCATGTGTTAGTACTATAGTGTTTTGACATTACAATGTGACACTTGAGTAATTTTAAATCGACTTGTGGCACGCAGTGAAATTATACAGATGACATCTATGATAACTGATAGACCTTTACATGGTTATCATTCAGTCCCACAAACAGTCTATCTGTTTCAGGACAATGACTTACAGAATACAGCCCACTGGTCAGTCCGTCAGTCTGTGTCAGAATGATCTTGATCATGACACAGTCGGGTGTTATCATGTGTATATTCTTTGAACTGTAGCCACATATGTAAACGTTACCACGGTGGTCAACACAAACTTTTTCAGGACCTTTCAGCTCATTGTCGCTATAGACAGACTTTACTTTGCCTTCGAATGTCATACTCGTCACTTTATTACTACTGTAGTCAGAAACGTAGATTGTCTGATCATCCCTGCTGACACAGACATGTCGTGGACATGAGAACAGTGGACTCCCGTTGTTATCGTTGACAATCTTCCTGATCACTTTGCCTTGTAGATCCATGATCTCCACACGAGCAGGACTAACGTACGTGACCACCAGCCTGTCTTTACTATAGGCAATACCCTGGCAATTACCATCCACGGTTATCTCCCTTTCAATCGTCAGAGTATCAGACACTTTCACAAATCTGATCTTCTTCTCACCACCACATGCCACCGCTACTTGATCCTTACTCACAACAGTGACATTCCGACCCAAGCTGGGAAATCTTATTTCACTGATGAGCTGTTGGGCTTGTGTATCTAGGAGTTTAAGTCTACAGTTGCCGTAGTCTACCACGACCACTTTCTGTTTAGACAGTACCGCTGATCCAGTAATGTAATATGATGTATCACTACTCGACTTTACATCAATGTCCGTCACGTGGGTTGCCTTTATTTCCTTTGGGTCCTTAGGCTCGGTTTGGTTTGTCTTTGTCCTTATTGGCTCATGAACAGAAATATTTCCAAGTACATCTGGACTGTTCATAAATTCCTTCAACTTCTCATTAGGCTTAAACTCATATACTCTGACGACATTGCTACTTTCGGTTTCACTCAGACTGGTTTTTAGAGTATTTACTTCTCTATTCCCATCTTTCATCGCTATATAAAGCTGACAGACCTTTCTGGAAGCTTCAAGATCGTGTACATCTGATGTGATGTCCTCAAGCTTTTTCAAGATACAGTTACTTTTTTCAGATGAAGACTTCATTTTTTCCGCATCCTCTGACCTGATCGCTTCTGTCTTTGTTTTGATTTCATTTTCCAGTGTATCTAGGATAGAGTTGATATCTTCTCTGAATTTTGTAAGTGATATTAGCACGGCAGTATAATACGTTTCGGCCTTGGATACATTGTCACGCGACACTTGGATAATGTCGCCTGCCTTCTGTGTTAAAAATTCTAACTCCTTAATAAACTCCTTGTATTCTTGGCTGTCCAACAGACCCTCTGATTTATCAGGAATACAATCTATTCCATCACAACTCCTATGTTTCATGGCGATACATGTACTACATCCCAGTTCATCATGTGATTTACAGTAGAATTTAACAATCTCACCTTTATGTTGTGAACATTTGGTAGAGATATCCTTACTGACTCTCTCGTGGGAAAGGGGCGTGTCCTTGGGCATTTTCTCCTTATCAAGTAATTCATGGTGTCTGGTCGGTCGTGATCTTCTGTGGTGAGTAAAACATGTTTTACATAAATAATCCTCACAATCCAAACAATATCCTTCCGCCTCTATAGTCTTACCGTCCTCTTTACATAACTCACAATAGAAGTCAAAAACTGGCTCAGATCCAGTTGTCATTGAAAAACTCATTTTTTCCCCAAATGTCTCTCCCCCTTCCGCCATGATACTTGAAGGGAAATACTGTTTCTATATGCAGTAGTAATAGCTAAACATTGGTGTATTCGAGTGTCATGTGCTGCTCTGGTTGCCCGATTAAAACTGATAAACCGGTACCCTGAACAAATCGTGTGATGTACAGAGCGTATACCATATCATAAAATGTCTACAGTACAAACAAAGGATTAGCCTAGGCATATCTCGTTTACATGCTGTCGTATAAATAAGTGTACGTGTTTAAGGTTCATTTTTTTACACAGTAATCAATAGCGTGTGAATCGTATGGGAATAATAAATATAAAGAAAACGTGTCGTCAATTACAATTGTGGTGCGGAGAAAATAAATATTAACTAATAACTAATATGGCAGAATATGCTCTTAAAACCTATTTTGCTGGAACTTTGTGTGTAATGTAATCAAATTTAAAATTGCCTATTGTAATTTAAATATTAGTTAACCCTCAATTGCGTACTGTCCATTAGGCACGTAAACTTTTAAACTTACAACAAAAGCGATATAGGTAAAGATATAAAGAGTTTTACAATCCATAATATTGAATCAAAGGACTGAGAATCCTAACAATGCGCAAATCATTTGGTTGTAAAGACCTTCAGAATAAAATGACATCCTAGAAAATCAGAGGTGGGATCGTGGGCTGGGCTGATGAGTCGGGCTCGTTGGCTGACCAGAATTCAGCTCAGTTAAAACTAAACACTGACTGATTTGTTAATTCAGGCCACATTGGATGACCTTTGTTCCCTGAAACATGGCAATTAAAGTCGTCCCCGGGGAACTCTGAGCATGGTAATAAACACTATTTATTTGACCATAGATTTATCCTGTAGGTACTGTGTTATAGTTTTAGATATTAATTTTATCTCGAATTCTATAAAAATTTGCATAAAAGCGAAGCATTCTTATTAATTTTAAAATAATAAGTTATTTATTACTCTTTCAACAAAATATCATGTTTTATTAAACAATTTCACAAGGTTTATAAGAGCAACTGAACTGGATCTTGATCTACACCGGTTACATATGTGATTTAAATAACTGGACGTGGTAGAGGGTTGATAGGCACATTACGCCTGTTACGCTGTAGTTTAATATGTGATGAGTTTAACTTACATAGTTACTATAGATATGAGTTGTTCCGTGCGAAACAGTTTATGTAACCTGTGAAGACATCTGTCAGTTTGAAAGAAACGCATATTATATTGCGTTGAGTTGAGTATTACATTCTTCACTATACAGCCAGTTGCTTCTGCAAACATTTCCGCTAGAATTTTAACCAGATGTTTGTTTTGGCACTTAACTCCTCTACACTTTCCCCGTACCGATAATCACCTGCTACTTATGCACATGTCTTTCTAAGAAACAATGTTTTTTGTCATGTTTGCAGCAATAAAGTTTAAAGCAACTGATACTAAAACGATTTGTAGTCACATTTGTAAAAAGATACTATTCTGCAAAAATCTCAAATGGAACCAACTTGTTGTAATAAGTCTTATTAGCATCCCTTGTGTGTGTGCAATCAGGTTGTAAAGAAAAATCATATGAACATTCTGTGCTATCACAAACATCTATAAAATTACACTCCATTCTTGCAATATTTAACGGGTCATGATCTCTGATACGCGCTGAGCTATGGGAGCGTAAATACTACAAAACTATCAAAATTGATCAATCACTGATCATATCACTGGTTTGTGAACATAATTTTCTTTGGACCGTTCCTGTACAGTTAGACATTCCATGTTTCTCCCTTCATTAAGTATTCATTACTCCCATGGATATCCTCATCAAACTAAGAGGTGTAAAACAAGTGCATGTGTACTGTTTCTTCATCAGTAAAATCCACTTAAAGAGAGATTATCGATATTAGAATAAAATGCTGTTAATATATGTAAACGTATTTCCAACCACTGAGCTCTGATTCCAGCCCATGAGCCCAGCCCTACAGCCCAGCTGATTCTCTAGAATCCCAAATAAAATTGTGATCCTAAATATCTAGGGCTGAACTTTGTAAAAGTGGCAATTGTAAAGTAGCTAAGCAAATATAAGGGCATTACATTGGGAAGTACATGTATATGACTACACGTTTTAATATATGTATTTTTTTCTATTTATTAACCTTAAGCCTGCTAAGGGCGACCGAGATAAATTTGCAAACAGCTTGGATCCAGATTAGACGTCGAGTAACTCGGCGTCTAATCCGGATCCAATCTGTCTGACACTCGGCCAATTGTTTCTCTAAATATTGGGCGCTTCTGATGAATTTTAAAATGAAGGCAGACGACAGTTTAAGCAGACGACATTTGTTCAGCAGGCTAAAGGTTAATACGTTTGATATGAAAATAGTAAGTAAATACGATTACATATACTGGACAAAATAAATATAGTAAAAGTCTGCATGGTTTATATCTGAAGTAGATATCAGGGTTGATGGTATAACTCAAAGTATCTTTAAAATATATAAAGCAATGTCATAAAATATCTTATTACATATTAAACTGGCATCTGGGAGTAACATAAAGCAGTGACATAAATATCATATGTAACTAGTTACATAAAAGTAACTTGAAACCGGTTAATAAACGCGCTCAATTGAATAACAAGGTACCATCTGCAGACGTTGCATATGACGTCATTTTTGACAGGGCGTTGTTATGACGTCGCGTTCTTAATCCCGCTTTTAACGGCAAAACCATATATAGGAGACGTTTTATCTAGTGTGTATAGTTGTAAAATTTTCTTAAAATTCATCTTTATGTGATAAATAGAATCTTATATTCGTGTTAATTCAATATCATATTTATGAAACTCGTTGACTAAAATCATATGACAATCGCCAAGGCTCGTGTTATATGTTTTTTAGTCAACTCGTTTCATAAATATGATATTGAATTAACACTCATGTAAGATCCTCTATTTATCTAACGTATCAACATTTTATCAAACATTGTAATTACGTTATATAGCAGCGTCCATAATTTTTGTTAACTTGAAATTTACCTGCCGTTTGGAATGGAATATATGATGCATACACGCTACAAATAGAAACTATCAAAATGATTGCCCCAACAAGAGAGAAAACAAATAAACATGAACGTGAAAAATGACAATATGACTCTGAAGTTGGAGGGGCACATACATATAAGAACCTGTTTTATATGTAAGTAGAGTATTATATTTAATAAACGAAGCCTAGGCTTCACACAAAAAGAAAGAAAAGAAGACCCATTCTTGGAGTAATGAACGGTTCTTGTCATCGGAATCTGAACTGTTGACTTTGCAATTTTCTATTTCTTCGAAAAATAAATGTAAACAAATGCAAACCTGTAATGTATTTATTGTATTATTTCGAACTGAATTGTATTAAATTGTATTGTATTAAGTATTATATTCCATTTATTGTGTTTTTATGCATTATAATGTATTTATCGTATTGATTGTATTTATACTATTGTATTGTATTCATTATCTTGTATTCTAATTATTGTCTTATTATTATTGTATTGTATTAATAATATTGCATTGTATTGTATTTGTTGTATTGTACTGTATTTATTGTACTGTATTGTTTGTATTGTATTGTGCTGTATTAATTATATTGTATAGTATTGTATGTATTTTCGTGTATTGTCTTATTTGCATAATGTTAACTTGTCTTATTGTGCATTATATTTTATTGGATTTTATTTATTGTCTTGTATTATATTTATTGTATTGTAAAGTATTGTATTGTTATGCATTTTGTGTTGTTTTTTGTACTTGAATTATATAAATTGTATAGTGTTGTATTGTAATGCATATTGTATTGTATTGTATTGCATTTATTGTATTGTATTGTATTTATCATATTGTATTGTACTGCTTTGATTGTATTGCATTGTATTTTATTTTTATGTATTTCTTGATTTTTTTCTTTGTGTTTATTGTATTGTTTAAATTGTATAGTACTTCATTTATTGCATTGTATTTATTGTATTGTATTGTTTTTATAATACTGTACTGTAATGTATTTTTGTATTGAATAGTATATATTCATTCTATTGTTTCGTATTGTATTGTACATATTGTATCGTATTGTCTTGTATTTATTTATTGTCCTCTATTGTATCGTATTGTTTTGTGTTGTGTTGCATTGTATTATATTGGTCAATTTTATTGTATTGTATTCCTGGTCTTGCACTGTATTTATTGTATTGTACTGTATTGTACAGTTTTTATTGTTTAGTATCGTATTATATTTATAGTATTGTATTATATTTATTGTCTTGTTTTGTATAGTTTTGTCCTGTATTGTATTGTATCGTGTTGTATCGTATTGTATTGTATAATATTTATTGTATAGTATTGTATTGACTTGTCATGTTTTGTTTTATGTTATATTTTACTGCATTGTTTTGTACTGTCTTTATTGTATTGTGTATTTTGTATTGTGTATATTGTATGTTAATGTATTTTTGTATTTAATTGTTTTATATTTTTTCTAATGTATTAATTGTTTTGTATTGTAATGCATTTTTATCGCAAACTTTTGTTTTGTATTGTATTGTAACGAATAATCATGTATTTTATTATTGTGTCTTGAATAAAATATTTTGTTGTTGTGTATTTTATTGCATAATAATGTGGTGTTTTTGTTGCTTTGTATTTATCGTAATGAAGTGTTCTGTATATATTGTGTGGTATTACTCTTCTTGTATTGTATTATATTGTTTTTCCTGTATATTTTTCATTGTATTGTATTGTTCTTATTGTATCTATTGTATTCTATTATATTAAATGTATTGTGTTTTTTTAATTGCATTCCTTGGTATTGTATTACCTAGTTTTGTCTTATTTTCAATAGTATTGTATTGTATTAATTGTATTCTTTTCATTGTATTCATTGTATGGTAATGTATTTATTGCATAGTATTATATTTATTTTACTTTATTGTTTTCTATTGTATTTATTGTATATTATTGTATTTCATTTATTGTCATCTATTTTATTTATTGTCTTGTACTGTATTTGTTGTCTTGTCTTGTAATGTTTCTAATGTATTGTGTATATTATATTTTGTTGTTTTGTATTATATTGTTATGTATTTATTTTGTATTAATATTATTGTATAGCATTGTAATTGATTATTGCAATGTATTGAATTCTAATGTATTTTTTTGTAGTGTATTGTTTTTATTGTATTTTCTTGTATTTATTGTATTTTCTGCATTGTATTGCATGGTATTATATTATTTCGGATTGTATTGTATTATATTTGTGTCTTGTACTGTATTTATTGTATTGTATTGAATTTATGGTATTGTAATGAAAAAATAATGTATATATTGTATTGTTTTGTATTTTATTAAAAAAATTGTATTGTTTTTGATGTCTTGTATTGTATTTATTGTAAAGCATTTTCATGTACTGTTTTTAACGTATTGTATTATATTAATTGCATTCTATTGTATTGTTTTTTCATATCTTGTATTGCCTTGTCTTGTAGTCTATTGTGTTGTACTGTATGTCTTTATATGTTTGTATATACTGTATTGTGTATACTGGATTATTTAATACGTTTTGTAGTGTATTGTATTTCTTGAATTATGTTGCATTGTATTGTTTTTATTGTAGTGTAGTGTAATGTGTTTATTGTGGGTTTCTTTCGGTTTTTATTCTATTTTTTTTTCATTGTATTGTATTTTTTTTTATTGTAAACTATTATAATAATTTTTTGTATTATATCGTTTTGTATTTATTATTTTATTTTGATTTTTTGTATAATATTGTATTGTAATGCATTTATTGCAGTGTATTAATTGTATTCTAATGTTTTGTGTTGAATTGTAATGTTTTGTAATGAATTGTCTTGTATTGTATTGTGTATAATATATTTTGTTGTATTGTTTCTATATTTTTATGTTTTATATTGTGATGTATTTAGTGCTTTATATGTATTGTATTGTATAATTAAGTATTTATTGTCTTGTGTTGTATTTATTGCATTTATTGGTTTGTATTGTATTGTATGATTGTATGGTATTGTTTCGTGGTCTTGTACTGTATTTTATGAATTTAATTGTATATATTGTAATGTGTTGTAATGTATTCACTGTATTGCATTTATAGTATTGTATTGTATGTATGGTTTCGTACTGTATTTATTGTTTTGTGTTGTATATATTGTATTGTACTTGTAGTATTGTATTGTATTTATTTTCTTGTATTGTATTTTTTGTATAGTATTGACCTGTATTGAACTGTATCGTATTGTATTATATTTATTGTATTGTGCTGAATGTATTGTTTTGTCTTGTTTTGTCTTGTTTTGTATTGTTTTGTAATGTATTGTCTCTCAGGACGTCCATTAGCCCTAGTTGGCAGAAAGTGTTGTATTGCATTGTATAGTATTTATTGTATTTTTTGTATTGTAATGTATTGTATTTATTGTATTGTTTTGTCTTTATTGTATTACATTGTATTTACTGTATTGTTTTTATTGTATTGTTTTGCATCTATGGTATTGTATTCATTGCAAAATAATGTATTCTACTATTTTGTATTTTATTGCATTTGCATGACATAAAAGTGATGTTACAATCGTACAAACGTAACTTAAGTTACACAGTAACATACATGTACATGTATTAGCATATGTATCATGAAACAAGAAATGAAACAAGTCTACCATGCCTTGAGAGAGAGACAGAGAGAGACATAGACAGAGACAGAGACAGAGAGAGGCAGAGAGAGACAGAGAGAGACAGAGAGACAGAGACAGAGAGATACAGAAAGACAGAGAGAGAGAGAGAGGAAGAGAGAGAGGAAGAGAGAGAGAGAGAGAGAGAGAGAGAGGAAGAGAGAGAGGAAGAGAGAGAGAGAGAGAGAGAGAGAGAGGGGGGGTTATTATGTCTAAACCCTTTTTATTTGACTTTCCCAGTATATTTATAACATATTTGAAAATGACTTTCAGTTTGATATATTATGAATGATTTTGTCATATAAACACATGAAAATAAAAGTGTACCTTTCTGTTAAAAATGAAAACGTACGAATTGTATAGATTTTATAAATAACTTATGAATGCACTTGAAACTAACAAAGAGAGAAGAGCATAGCGCTATATTTTTGTAGGCGCACCTATAAAATATGTGGGTTCACCTATAAAATATGTATGTGCACTTACATGTTTTGTAGGTGCAGTTGTTTAGGTAAACTTTTGGTAGTGTTTATGTAGTTCTGTAGTGGTCTTCTGCCCGGACATATAGGTTTTCCCCGGGTGCTCCGGTTTCCTCCTACAATAAAAATACCATAAAAACGCCTCCATCTGGGCAAAGGAGAGTGATTTATATAAGTTGTCAGAACTTGTTTCGAAATCGTTGTAAAACAAATAACCTTTAAACGCCACATGTAAAAGATGAAAGGCCAGAGGTTACAGTGATATTTGCTATAGTCGCCCATATTAAATAGAGGATATTTGATGAGTTTTCACTTTATATAAAAATTTATTAGACGAGTCCAGGAAGTTTTATTAAGCGAGCCTCTGGCGAGCTTAATAAAGGTTCCA
>JAULCC010523039.1:0-10753 GCA_032358795.1 Nuttallia obscurata | reverse complement strand
ACGGAGAGACAATACATTCTTTCGTAAATCACGGACAAAGCGGCAAAAATTCACTAATTGGTTTTAAATGCGTAGTGTATGTTGTGTCCACCTTGTGTTCAGGAGGTTGCGGGTTCGTCCCGAATGGGGGCTTTCTACTGACCTTCATTTGTTGACACCAAGTACTGGTTCCACCCAGGAAACGGACTTGAAAGTGTTTCTACAAGCCTTAGGCTTCAACATAACCGAGCTAATATCAGTTTTAACTAATTGGTTTTAAGAGTATTCTCAGACTTAAACTGAAGAATGCAAGATTTAATCTAATATGTTTATTTGGGAAGTCGTATGAAAAAAAACCTTCACATACTTTCACCGATTAAAGTGTAAACGTGATACATCACAATTGTTTTTTTCTATCAATTTTCCAGTTGGTAGATTCTACTTTTTATATTATAAAGCATACTAAAAAAACAACAAAAAACTTTTTACTTTTGGATTTTGCATATCTCTAAAACAGTCCTTTAATATTTAAATTTCAGATTACCTCTATATAAGCTAATATTCAAGAACTAGTATAAAGCATGAATGAATATATATTGATTTTAAAACCATAGGTTATATTGATAACTATGACTATATTTGTTTTGAAATATTTGGAAAATAAGTTCTAAAGGTCAACTCTAGGACGCTGCTAGTACGAACCCTTTATGAAGAAATATTGATTAGAACTGAGGCAAATAGTTAGAAAAAAACCTTTCTCTAAAACCTACAAAGTATATGAAATGGTTCACTCTAACCATTATCGTCTCTTTCTTTAGATAATTATGCATTATTGGATGCCATAAAATCAAGACCAAATCTGTAATTAAAAATAGCGCATGTAATGCACACGATGACCTTTTGAACCAAACGGAGCTTCAATCCAATATTCGACAGTTTGTTTTGCTAAACATCTTAAAAGAACTCTTCTATAATGAAAAAACTTGTCATCTGAATACAAATCAATCACAATAGCTCTTCAAAGATATAAGGGCAATGGTATTAATTCTACATGTGTTCAATTGACTCGAACAAGTCAGGAAGCCATAATGCAGGTGTTTAGGAAAAAGCGCGGTGATGGATGAAATCTGTTTGCAATATGTAGGGGAGTTTTTGTTTGTAAAGATTTTGAAATGCGTAACATTCCTCAATTTATTTAGCATTTATATATTTATTTTCCATATTAAGTCCTTCTGTCAATTGTTGAGTCAAAGGAAAGTGATATAATATTTTTAACACCACTGTCGACTATATGTAAAATGTGTGTTACCTATATGTGATATGTTGGGCTTAATTCCTGAATAAAGTCTGTCCGTCTCTAAGAATATTGTTGTAGTGATGGTTTACTCTTCTCTATCTATCATGTATCTCTTGTTATGTAAACTTAATAGCCTAGTAGGCGATGGGCTGATTGGCTCCTGAAAAATTATTCTGATTTGACTTTCTATATGAACTTGTTGCAGCAACTATAAAGTATGGGCAAATCGGTCAGTACCTGCAATAGATATATAGGATGCAGCTGAGTATCAAGTTGATGTCCTAAAAAGTGTACAATTCGCGAAGTAAAGTCACATCTTGTTAATATTGCAAGATAATTGGTAAAATGCAGATCATGCGGTTCGGCCCCAAACTACATTGACCCATGGACGGTTTGATATTCGAATTGATGATGTAAAAGCTAAAAATAAACAGTTGACAGGAAAGAGGTATACCGATATTAAACTTTTTACATACTAAAAATAAAATGCTCGATGTCATATAGCAATTTAATGAAAAGAAAATGCAGATTGAAAGAGTTAAAAGCGCTATTGAAATCTCTGAACATTTACATCTTTATGTAAGATGTTTTGTTTTGCATTTGCAATTAATCAATAGCAGGCCAGGAAAATGTATTTTAAGATATCAATTGTATTCAACCCTCATTTATTTGAAATGTTACATTTTCACTCAGTTAAACCGTGATAAAATCTCTATGTGAATTACGACGTATGGTTCAAATGGTCACATATGCTATGTATTTTGTTAGAAGTGTTTGCTTGAGCTTTGGTTATGTTTTTATTTAAATATGTCTTTGATATAAAGATCAATCCCTGTTCGGTTGCCTTAATATCTAAAGCTATTGATTACTATTGACTTTTGATAGTTGTTTACTTATAATATATGTAAGTGTAAGTCCTTTCAGTTCTCACAAGTTTACCTTTTGTCCATGATACCAAACTTGGCACTTTCAGTTCTTTTCGGTAAGTAATGGAACTTTTGAAAGTACGAATGAGAAGTGATGAATTGTTTGTCCATTTTGTTATAAGCAGGGATCATTTTGAACTGTAAGAAATGGTTGCTGATATGTTTGTCATTTCAATGTGTCTTATGTTATGATCGTATCAGTTAATTTACTAGATAGATGCAGCCTTGGGTAGGAAGTTAAAGGTTAAAACTTTCTCTTTATTCTAAAGCCCTCTTCTGTAAACAAGTAAAATTTTCTCATATTGATAAATGGTTATCGTGTAGACAACCTTAAAAAATGCAGAAGGAAAAGAAAAATTCACGCATAATGCATTCTCATTTTCAATACAATATGAAAAGGAATTAATACTATTTAAAAAAAATGCTGATTGTATTCGGGCAAATTAATTTCCGGCATGTGATGTTTGCTAATGATAAGTGACCCCTGAATTTCTCATTAACTTCAGAAATACTTCTGGCCAAATAGCATTTACAATGAATTAGGTTTTTTCTAAGAGACCCGCGGACTTTGTCATCTCATGGATAATTCACAACTTGAAATTATCCATCGTGTCACTGAGCTGTAAGGTTTCAACTGAAATTTCTGTGATTCATCGTTTTGGGTTCTAGTTATCTCATATATATCTAAAATCTGGTAACTTGTTAATTCTATTAAATAGGAAGAAATCTGACAACAAGAACTAGTTCACTTGATTCTAATTAAAGACGTATAATCACACAATTTTGAGTATCCGTTTACTTTTTAGTCATAATAGTGACCTAGACCTACTTTATTTATGTTAAGCTTAAGATTCATCGACTGAGAGCAAGCGTAAAATTTTACCGTTGACAGAGACAATAAAATGCCTGGTTCGAAGAGGGTGAAATAATTCAATGGCATTACTGCTGCTTTGGGTTTCTATATTAGATACTATATGTTCGAAGCGGAACGTATATGCCTTGAGAACAGACAATTAAAAATGCTATGAAGCATTAGCGTTTTGTCACTTTTCCATTTTTTTTTATCCCCAATGATTGAATTAACATTCCTGTTGAAAGAAGGGATTACAGTACCATCCGAATTATCTGGCATTAAGAATACGGGCGAGTATGACATCTTTCACTGATGTTAGGATAAATTGTGAGTTCTGCAATTCTTATTTTTAATTGCATGTAGAACTAATAGGTAGAGTACACCAGTCTTAACTGGATTAGCTCGACCAAATTCAAAGCGGCTGTAATAGTTTACAGCATGCGTTTAACATACTACCTTTTTGTAAAAAATGACTTTGACAGATACTATCAAGAGGTAGCAATGATTCAAATTACGGGTTTAGCTCATAAAGGTAGTCATTAGTGACATGCTGTTATTTGTACCATGTTGTTATTTATTGTCTCGATTGTACTATAAGTGCAAACTCAGATATTGTATCATTGGCCCATTTTGTAGCAATTCGGATCTCGTAATGTTCAAATAGTTTGTAAACTATCGAATAATATCTAGATAAACGTTTATTATTCACCGAAGTAAATGTCATTTTTCTGCCAGTCTTATTGAAAAAGTGGTTACTGAGGAAGAAATAATTTGTAACAAGAAATATATATCTTCGGTAATGTTATAGACTGTTTACATAGAGATTTGTTTTTTTTAGATAAAATCGATTTTATATTAAACTACGTAATCAGTATATGCACAAAACCAAACCATGCTTTTGCAGAGACGCATGTTAACTATATTTATTGTTACCTGACGCTATATATAGATTGTAATTCGACATTTTCAACTGTCCCCCTCTAAATTTAGAAATGTGACGTCAGAGTTGAAACAGTTTTGAGACTGTTGACCCCTCACTGAACTGTTTCATGCCCGAAGTGGATGCGCAGAAGAAATCCCCAAATCGAAAGTGTCGAAATGAACGTGATCATGTTACAAAACTTGTCGTTCATAGTTTCTCTTTAGTACACACTCGTGTAAACTTAAACTTGAGTGGCCAATAGATTCGGTATATTTTCCATACAGGCGAGCCGGTTAGGTGCCGGCAAATGTCTTTTACCAAACCGAAGAACAAGCGTCTTCCACAACGTTTTGTTGCTCAAATGGTTTGATTCAGACGAAATGTCAAAATGTATTGATTCGAAAATATTTCCGAAGAGGAATTGGCGGTTTTATTGGAAAAGACAGACTCCTTGAGTACCAAGAACGCTATTAAAGGATCAGTCGGGGATCTCACGAAATATTGTGAGGAAAAATATACCACCTTTCCTTCGGAGGATACCACTTCTAAGGAGTTAGACTCGTTATTGTAAACGTTCTATCCTGCAGATAGGACAGCAGACGGACAGCTGTATAGTAGGAAATCGTTGTTCTCAATAAGATATGGACTTCAGAAACATATTGAGAAAAAGATGACTGTAGACCTTGTTAATTCCTCTGACTTTTATGGTGCGAATAAGGTATTTCAAGCTATGTTTGTGAAATTAAAGAAAGAGGGGAACGCGAAAGTTTTGCATGAAGAACCATTAACCCGCGAGGATTTGTAAATGCTTTATCACTCATTTGACACTAACACTCCAAGCGGCCTTCAGAATAAAATGTTCGTTGACTTTATGATTTATTTCTGTAATTGTGGAAGAGAAAAACCTTCGGAAGATACACATCAGACTTTACGATTGACGAAAACAACTGTTGTACTGATATGCGAGATATGGCAACAAAAATCACAGAAGTGGACTAAATGCAGAAACCAGCCAAGGTGTACGAACATATTAAACTGAAAATCAGTTTTGTGCCTACACTTCATACATGAAGTATCTTTCAGTTTTAAATCAAGAGTGTGGCAGCTTCTTCCAACGGCCAAAAGTAGTAGCGGTCAGTGCTCTATGGTTTGACAATGTTATTCTTGGTATAAACACTCCTGGCGATAAAATGAAGAAGCTGTCGGGTATGACAAAGCTGTCTAAGGCATACACTAACCACTGCCTATGTGCCACATCAATAACCTTCCTGGATGGTTACGAAGCTCGCCATGTTATGACCGTATCAGGTCACAAGTCGGAGGGCAGTATCAAAAGCTACATGTATGCCAGAACAAGTGATGACAAAATGAAGATGGCATTAATCATTTCTGAAGCTGTGTCAGCTTAGTATTTAGGATACAGCTTTTATGAATTTGAATATTTAGCAACTGAACAATATTTTAAAATTATAGATATCTATCTATATAATTTATGGACACAAAGGCAAAGCTTTTCTAAATAATACTCTGCTGATATTACATTGTTTATACTTTATTCTGCTTGTACGTAGAGGATCCTACTAGACTCGCTTAATATTCTACATAACGACGTCACATGTCGGTTTTCTTATACTAACATAGGTACGTATACGGAATTACGTACTCGTTATTCTAACCGAGAAGCAACGTCATTTGATAAAATAAATATTTTTATTTTAAATAAGTAAATATTGCAACTAGTCTTAAAACAGTAGAATGGCATAACATTTAAAATTTGTCTCCATTTCAGGAATGACTACATTGCCTGAGAAAGCAGGATCTGACCACCGTGATGTTCCAGTATACATGTAACGTCTACCAGGACTTCATGGTAGGCAATACCCAGATGCATACATAGACTTAGAGCTGACAGCATCACAGGAGAGTTACTTGCACAGAAATATACATAGTCTCAGTTCTGCAGAACCTGTACCGTTTTCTAGCATTCCTGAATCAGTGTAACCTCATTCTGAGTTTGCTAATTTTCCGAGGCAATTGAGAACTTTCAACCGAAAGGAATCTACCGAACACATTCGACACATAAACTTTCGCGCGCCTGTGTTTAACGTCCATAGGTCTATCGTGCAAATTCAACACCATTGAATATTTATTCCAACTGTCTAAAACTCTCTGCTTTGAAGACTAGTTCGTTGCAGCACTCTTTAGCTAAAAGTTCCAATTTCTTCCAAACCATGAATACTTCTTTTGCTTTGAATTAAGTTTGCTGGTCTTCTGGCATAATAAATAGTATTTTACACGCCTCAGTGTCTATCATTATCAATTTTGATCAGTAAATCTTTTCTTAAGTTGATCAGATAATAAAACATTTGTTTCATGGGTGTTGGTGAACAGTCAAAACTATTGTCCCTCGGTATTGGAGATGACATTAAGAACTGTTCCCCAATACCTCGGGTCAAAAGTTTTGACCGTTCCCCAAACACCCATGAAACTACTATTATTTACACATCTCGAGAGTTTGATTCCGTTAACTATATATGCGACAAAGTTCAACGTGGAACGATTGACCTATTATATAACATCTAATACGTTTTATCAGTTAAATTTAATTGTTTAGATTTTGGAATGAAGAAGGGTCTGGTATAGGTAGATTGTTTATCAGGTGAGGCTTTAATGTGATTCTATAAATTACCAGAAATAAAGAAGCGTTAAGGCGTGCAGTCTAGAATGATTATAATGTATAGTTTATGAATTTTATCCCAGTAGATAAAGTCTCTCCCTCTCTTCACAACTTCTCTCACCCAAACACAATCTCTCCGGCTTTGTTTTACAATACTGTTTATCTTTTATCTACAAGTCACCGTTTGTTTGCTACAATTTTTATAACAGATCATAGTAAAGTGTATATTTTGTTTGCTAGAAATGTGATTTAAACCGTAGACGTTTTTATGCTTTATTATTTAATAGAATTGCTTAAGACAACCTCACTTAAAGTTCGAATCCCGGTCTAGGCAATTTGGTTTTTTCAAGCGAGGAAGCCTTCCAGCTAGCTTGCGGTAGGTCGGTGGTTCTACCCGGGTGGCTGACTTAAACATCACAACCTCTGTGCTGTTCTTGAGAAATACCATCTATGAGCTAGGATGTCACTATTTCGTAACTCTAGCTAATTAACGAGCTAGGATGTCACTATTTGCTAACTCTAATTTCCGTTTCCGGTGTATGCATTAAACTGATAAACCCGGTACTTGACGATGATCTAAATATCAAATTATTGTTAAAAT
The DNA here is from genome assembly GCA_032358795.1 of Nuttallia obscurata. NCBI lineage: Eukaryota > Metazoa > Mollusca > Bivalvia > Cardiida > Psammobiidae > Nuttallia > Nuttallia obscurata. Next base: position 3,498 of record JAULCC010523039.1, on the reverse strand, counting down.
TCATGAAATTACGATGATAAATCGTTTATTTATTACTCATCGATACGAAATGTAAAAGAACACGTCCGAATATAACTTGATTTTCGATAGTCGTTTTGGAAACTACACTATTGTGTACGTCACGATTTGATTGGTAGCTTCGAAAAGTACTCCGCTATTTAGATTTAGACTGTAAAGTCTTTTAGTTGAATATAATGTTACGGCATTGAAAAGTTACTAGTAATTTAAATGTGAAACTTATTTGTAAGGGGACGTAGGGCTCACACAATGTTAAGAATAGACATGTGATCAAACATGGCTCAATTTCGAGGTCTAGTAATCTCACAAAATATGTTGTTCAAAGTCCATTTACCAATTTAATGGAATTGAATATTTCAATTTAAAAACTCCTGTATGATGATAAATCTAGCGATGTATGAAAACTATGTATGGAAATATTTCCTAAAACAAATATGATTATAAATTGATATTTGTAATATTTCATATAACCTCGTAGTGTGTTAAGCTTAAAACAATTTGGATAAAGATCAAGTTCAAATCGAATGATTATTGTCGCCTTTAGATATTATGGATTAGGTTCATGAACAAAAAGGACACAACCAACGAACTATTATTAACCATTTCATTACAAGCTAAAAGGAAGTTTACAGAAAGTGTACTTCGTGGATATAGAGAAATAATGTTGGTTGTAATCAAGGAATTAATGATGTCGTCCTATATAGAAGGCATTAAAATACGTGTCTCCTATTCCACAGTCATTCCTTGTAAGCATATGAGCTTATTGCTTGTAAGTACACGTGTTGCTTTATCCGTCTCTTAATTATCCTCTGTTTCACAACGATTTTAAACAAATTAAAGTAGAAACGTATTAACATATATAATGGTATTTTTAGTGCTTAGACATTGATCCTTGGTACTGGTATAAAACTACGGAGGAAAAGTCTAAACATATGAGCACTGAATGGAAATAATGTTATATTCACAAATTTTCTTCCATCTTAGCTCTTTGTTTCACACACCTGTCAGCCGACTCTTTGAACGGAAACCAAGAGCTTTGAGCATATTTACATATAGTAAGTCTTGAAATAGAAACAATATACTGAAAAATGTATGATTTGACAGAAATATGAATCGTTACTATCGCGACGACAAGGTGATTGCATGTCATCATGAATATTTTCACAAATGTATGTGTAATAGTCAAATGCACATTCTAGATGACACGTTTACATTTAAGGTAAAGGATAATCCAAAAGCGAATCTTTTTCAATCAGGCAACAACGTTTTGCACTAGTTTCACAAAAACACTGTAGGAAAGAAACAACGGTTGATATAAACAGTTAGGATGTTTGTTTTTCCTTAATCTTCACGAATTTGCATGGTCGGTGGTAGTAGCAATTTCCAGTAGAGCTAAGATTCATTCTAAGAAATCTATGACCGTATAATTGGCAAAATTAACCGACATCAGGAATTTAACCAGATAAAAAAAGAAGAAATAACGGTCATACAGAAGACTCCATGACCAAGAAAGCTTTTAGCATTTGACAAGTACTTTCCTAATGGACATAAAACACCAAATGTGGATGTACGTGTAAACAGCTTGCGATGCTGACTCATGTCGATCAAATTTATTGAATTTCCAAATGAAAAAGTTTCCCTTGTTTCTACGCAAAACATTTAACCAAAATCATCTTTCCCGTCGCATGTAATCTTAACCGAAGGAATATTGTCAGCACTTATCGGTCGTTTTAGAGAATTCACCATGTTCTTGCTCACTGCATCTGGTAAAATTGGAGTAGACACACATCTTGCAACCATTGCTAACGGATTATCCACACCCATGGAGTTTATCGATGTGTTAAGAACATTTCCGGGTAGAAATTTCTTAATTGTGCGTCTAAATGATCTAGATTTGGCTCGCGTAGGGAGGGAGGGTTTCTTTTCTTTCATAGCATTCAAGTCAGGTTCACTATTGGATCTGTTCAATTTCTTTTTTGAAGACTGTTGAAATAAAAAGTGTTTGGTGACGGCAAACTTTGCTATCTCATCTGCACATTCTTTTCTGCCGCAGTAATTTGCCCATTCCTCAGCCGTATATTTTCGAACATTGTCCCTTACTTTAGGACTTGCTCCTAAAATGAAAAAAGATAAAAATCTACTACATAAGTTGCTTAATAACAAATACAGTCAATATAACGAACATAGACTTTTCCTAAGCGTGCTTTGTGGCTATATGCACTTCGATTGACTTCCGTAACTAAAACAATAGCCATAATATCGTCTATATCGTCTCAGGAAAACGTTAATAAAGTCTCAAGTAATTGCGAGCGTGCGAGCATTGTGGTTTATATGCCGGAAACTTTCATTTATATATTTTTCCATTAAACTAGAACAAACTTATTTATTGATTTACACCAAAAAACCTGTTGGAGTCGAAAGTGATATTTCTGAAAGAAATATGATATAAAAATGCAAAATCAAACTGTAATTCAAAGTTGTTCCCATTTAAATATTATTCAAAGAGTGGTAGGGATTGTGATAAACACCTTCATTATATATTTTCACACGTAAATGTCAATGTCTAATACAGCAAATGAAAGATTAAAACACTACATGGGGACATTAAGAAAATTCCTTAACAAGGGATTTTATTATGCACAGGCAAATATGTTATAAATCCATTCGGAAAGAGCAACACACTTATATAAATAAACTACATACATTTTACTTTAAAGCTCTGAATTTCGGCACAACATATTTGAAAACTACCGCTCACGTTTTTGTTTTTATAATTTCTTAATATCATATTATGCCAGCTAAAGGTCAAACGGACGTCAGGGAGGAAGGGATACGGAAAATTAGAATTATTCTTTCGACTTTTTGGTAGTATAACACTGGCTCAGGGATCTAGACCCCGGTCGGTCGCTTTATCCTGACACTAACGAACCAAACGTTCATGTAATTCTAACCCTGAGCGTCAAGGAGGAGATAGCAATTACTCCCAGTTTGAAAGGTTTTGGTATAATTCAGTAGAAGATCTAAGCCACAACCTCCCCGACAGAGAGCGGACTCCCTACAAATAATCTGCCGGGCGGTTTAGTGGTTGCAATACTGACGTAAGTAGTTGAAACAGCTGACACATTTGCATGTAAAACTAGTATCTGTAGAGATGTTCAAATCGGTAAGTGCATTGCTTAACTTATTAATCACGATGTGCACGATTCACGTAGTCAGGTTACCTTTGCATGACAGCTCTGAACTATTTAAACCTCATGACCTCTTCAATTTTTGGTTGGTATATCTGAGGAATATTGATTGTTACACCACCAAAACTAAATTAGGTGGCATGGCAACGCAACTGCCAACCGCAGCATTCAGATCAACACAAAACAAGACATAATGACATTAATTAATAAAATGAAGGGCAGCGTTTCATGAAAAATTTACGATTTTGCCGGATCGTAATTTATGTATCGCATTTACGTATCCCATTTACGA
>JAULCC010522927.1:0-10755 GCA_032358795.1 Nuttallia obscurata | reverse complement strand
AAACGGCTGTGTCTAAGAACCATTACACTATCTTGACTTGATATATAGACTGATTGCCTATGTTTGTATCATCATGTTATACAGGTGCCTATTCACGGCATGTTCTGTTAACAATGTGCTTTCATTGTTATATAGCCCTCCACAACATACTTATTGGACGAACAACATAAACTTGTTTTGTTGTGTTTTTTTTAAACAAAAAAGGCACTGGTTTTCAAGGACTTAAGTTCTTTGATTTTTAAATTTTCATTGGTGCTAATCTTTTAAATGCACAAACCTGTTTTCAAGGATGCACCATCCACAGTGAGGATCTCTTCCTTGAAGGCACTCACCACACCTGATAGCCTTAGAACACTGCTGTATGGGAATTTTGACAACCTGGATATATATATATAGGGAAAGTTGTCAGTTACTTGTGGAGATTCTGGTCAGTGCTGCTTTTTATATGCAGGAACATGTGTAGGTGATGTGACTGCTTTAGCATAAGTAATCTATTTTGAACGGCACATATACACAAAATAAACAAACTTTTCATTTATATAGAAGTGCATAATTAAGGTCACATGGAAAGAGACAACACAATAAAGTTACATTCAATAATTGATCTTCTTAATTGATTTATATCAAAACTCATGAATTTACACCTCTTTAAATAACATTTTTTCTAATATCGTAAGTTTACCTAAATAGTTCTTTGGCATCTACCTTAACAAGTACTTACCATATTCTGCACAAATAAATGGCAATTTTCCCATTCCAAACAATAGCGGGAAAAAGTTATATTACCGTTACAATGAAAAAAAACATCATGAAGTCTAGGTCTAGGTTTGGTTTAAACAGTATTTATTTGTTGTATTACAGACATGTTATAAAACAGTATACAAAGATAGCATAATGAAAATTATGAGCATGGATAAGAAAACAAGTTAATTAAAACTTATGTAAATTCTTCTCCATGTTGGAAAAAGTTACACATTCAAACATTATGGTTAGTTATTTAAGTATATGCTTTGGAAGACTGGCAACCTTAAGTAAATATCTGTATCCATGAATACTGATTTTTGAAATCTGGATGAAAAGTAGAAAACTCAGATTAAAGATTTGAAGAGAGAAAATGGTAGGAGATAAAGCACAAAATGCAGGCAGTAGCCGGGAGTCGGCAAATCGAGGCAATTATCCTCGGATCATTAGTTAAGACGCTTCGACGCAATAATATATCTCTGTACATTTTAAAACACGCCCATGTTTTCATCGCTTGTCAGATGTTCATTTCCAAACAAGAAGTTATTTATGGTTGTCTGGTAAGGTATATCTGAAAAGAATTGAGCTCGAATTTGGCTATATATGTTACAGTGCACCAAAAAGTGACTTGCTGTTTTAACAGTTCCACACATGCAAAGGGGGGATTCTACAAGAGACGGTCTGTGTAGGCCGTAGTTTAAGGAACTACAACCTAACCGGAGGTGGGCATGAGGAACCTGACCACGGCGATAGCCATGTGAGTAATGTGAGGGTGATCTTTGCTTGTTCCCGTTTAGAGATGTTTTAAATGCCTCTACAGAGGGTGAACGCCGAGTTTCCAGAGGTAGAGAGTTCCAGTCTCTGATAGCTGACGACAGAAAAGAAGTTAAAAATAGAGAGGTCTAGGTTAAAAACTTTGTTATGTTACCACCAAACCATCAAGCCTCGCTCAATTATCCAAACATGGTCAGCACCAGGAATCATAAGCAAACTATTTTAAAATATTTTTTTTCAGTTTTTTGATATTTTTAATTTAACGTCGTTTCGACTGTATTTTAGTCATATGGAGACATCAAGCTCATTACACAGGAGAAGCCTTCCAGCTGGCTTGTGGTAGGTTGGTGGGTCTACCCGGGTACGCTCTGAGCCTGAAATAGTCAACAGGGGTCCCACGGGATCTTCCTTCGCCTGTAATGAGCTGGGCGTCGCGATATGACTGAAATACTGTTAAAGCGACGTTATATTCCTAATAAACAAACAAAACAAACAGACATTACATAGTAGGAAGACCATGTGGGGCCACTTTACATTGTTCTGGGCACAGAGCGCACCCAATTAACACCAACCACCTACCACATCATGGTTTCAAATTCATAGCAAAGAAGGGTTCGAGAGGTTGCAAGTCAATGACCATAACCGTCAAGCCACGAAAGACCCATGTTTATTATTCAGTTATTAACAACTATAATAGTAAACGTTATTAATGATTTACTCACTTACATCCCAACGCGTACTATCTTGGATTGTAAATAACCAAACCTTTGACTAAATTATCTGTTATTCTATAGTGTATTCATCTTCTGTCTGGGTTGTTTTCTATGTTAAGATTGCTTACCTTTAGACCTGGCTTTTTTTAATGAGTTTACCATCTTCTAGCTTGGCTAAAACTGACACTCTGATTTTGTAATCTCTTTGAATCTTATCAGCTGAATCAGCTCATTCCACATTTTTTCTTAATCGTCGTCTAGACTTACTTTTTTCACATTTCAGGTTACTCACATTGACCCGGCTTTGTTACCCAGATAACTGGGTAATCCTCTTTAATAGTTGTTAACTCATCTTTCTTTCTTTACCTATGTTAATATCCACGGGCTTAAGTACTTTGTCTTGACATCCAAATCCAATTTTTTTTATAAGAATCTTACCCGTTTTGATAGGAATTTTACCTGTCAGATTATTTCTTTGTTTTCAAGTCTGTGTCTACCAATGACAAGTTGACACTTTAATTATGTTTGAACCCATAGGACTCGTTGTTCTCGACAGTTTAGGTTCGCTATGTCATGTAAGGAACTAATAATAGGCGGCTTAGTCGCAATATTAATATATTCGGACATCTGAGAATTCTTTCAATGAATTGCCATTTTAATTCTATCAGAATGAATTATTATTTTGTGGAGTTGGATTACCAACCTGTATGGATATATTGGAAATGTTTGATCAACAACCAGGACTTATAATTTAATTACTTTGGATTACCAACTTTAAAAGTGATTTGTATATATATTGGAACATTAATTTGAATAAGCAATGTAAATTTCAAATGGACTTCGTCGTATTCACGTCCCCCACATCTGTATACAAAGACGTTGAGGCGGATAACCTCATCCGGTCTACAGCTTATTTCATATATAAATACTCACCCTTCTACGGACTCCTATTTCCGCCATCAAGTTTTCGACTAGACGGGTACGCGACAACTTGAAATTTAAGGTCTAATTACTACTTTTCGCGATGATAAATTACAACTAAATGTCGCAATGCTTAAATTTGCATCGATAATTCAAATAATAACACGATTCCGTACCTTTCGTTTTTAAGACTTTCAAAGGGTTAGAAGTACTTTCTCTAGCTTACCTTACTGTTGGTCATCGCATAGACAGCTAACTGGTCCGGATGTACGTACATATTTGCCTTAACAGTTTTGCCATGACCAAGGCTTACATTCATCGGTAAACGCCTCACATCTGATTTGGGGTAGACCACTGCCTGTTTGCGAAGATAAATGCTTTGGTCATTGAAAAGACAGACACCTTGAACGGTTGTATGTACGTATCGATAGTTTTGACCCAGAAGCCTGGCTAAATCTCACCGTGAAGTCGCTATGTGAACAAACTTGTATGAGAATTTGTAAACACAATGTAAATTCCAGTCTTAATGATTTGAATTTAAAAGATTTTCAAAGTAATTTCTATGTTTAGCTCTGGCGGCCCTGTTGTCCATAGGAGCAAAACCATAATTGTACACACTACCTTTTAAATAAGAGCTCAGTATCTGTTGTTTTACTTGTATTGAGTTTCATGATCTAATTCGCATTTCTTCTATGCATACAACATACTCTACCTACAGATCAAAATGTTGTAAAATATGATACCAGCTGTTTTATAAATCATAGTTCATCCTTTCATCTATAAACATACTATTTTATAAACAAGAGCATCCCCTGCGGATGCTTGACGCTCGTCTGATTAGTTTGTTTCTAAGTGAGAAATTTACAAGATAGAAACATTGAACATTTACTTAAAACATATGATACTAAAAATCCATTTTTCCAAAATAAATTTTAATAAAGCTGTACCAGGAATAGTAATTGTGAAAAGGCTGACTTTTTAATATTGCTCTTTTACAAGAACACTTTTTTTTAAATTAGAAAGTTAAAAAAATCAATCGAAGACAAAAATATAAAAAAAAACTATGAAGAAAATATACTGGCAAAAGGTCAATCATAATTTATGGATTCTGCTCCTTTGGCTGCTACTATGATATCAAAACATTGTGGAAAGTTTCAAAGCTGTACCTTGAACAGTTATAATGAAAACATTGACCTTAAGGTTTAACTTAAAATCTGACATAAGAAGCGACATAACTTTTTACAAAAGGAAATCAGGAGTTATGAAACATGTTCCCGTGATTGCTAGTAAGATTTCAGAGCACTAAGTAAAGTATCAAAGCCATACCTTAAGTTGTTATTGAGAAAAAGTAGACTTTAGCAAACACTTAACCAAAATTCTGACATTAAAAGTGGCATAATTTTCACTAAATGCGAACAAGATTTATTGTATGCCCTTGTGGATGCAAGCATAATGTTAGAGAACTTTGTAAAGTTTCAAAGCTGTACCCTGAACGGTTACTGAGAAAATTGGACTTGAACCAAACACTTTAACAAATTTCTGAAATATAAGGAGCATAACTTTCAAAAGATACAAACAGGAGTTTTTGACTGTGCCCTTGTGTTTGCTAGTATATTGTAAGAGAATTGTTTAAAGTTTCAAAGCTGAACCTTGAATGGTTACTGAGAAAAGTGGACTTAAACAGAAATGTTTACTAATATTCTGACATAAAAAGGGGCATATCTTTCACAAAATGCAAGCAAGAGTTATGGAACAAGCTCTTGTGATTGTTAGTATGATATTACAGAATTGTGTAAAGTTTCAAAGCAGTACCTTGAACAGTTACTTAGAATATAGCATTTAACAAAAAACGGAAATTCTGATATGAAAAGGGGACATTACTTTCACAAAATGTAAACAAGAGTTACGGAACGTTGCCCCTGTGGTTGCAAATACGATGTCGTATAACCATGTCAAGTTTCAAAGCTGTACCTTGAATGGTTACTGACAAAAGATGAACTTTAACAAAAAAACTTAACTAAAGTTTTGACATAAAAAGTAGCATATTTTCACAAATGCAAGAAAATATTATTGAACTTGCCCCTTTCATTGCTTATATGCTGTCAGATAAACATGTCAAGTTTCAAGGCTGTACCTTAAATGGTTATTAGAAAAAAACTAACTTTAACAAAAACTTAACCAAACGTCTGACATAAAAAGGGGCATAACTTTCACGAAATGCAAACAAGCGTTATAGAAAGTGCCCCTGTGGCTGTTAGTATCCTGTCAGAGAACCATGTAAATTTTGAAAACTGTAGCTTGAATAGTTACTGAGAAAAAGTGGAATTTAAAATCTTTGAAAGCTGTAGCTTGAATAGTTACTGAGAAAAAGTGGACTTTAAAAAAGCATTAACCAAATATACGACGCACGCCGAGGAAACTATTACATAAGCAGACGAGCTAAAGACCATACCTTTTCAATCCGTCCATTATTTGAAGTGCCAAGAAATGCCACTATCTCTGAATAATTTGAAATCGAAGCTATGGCAGTGACTGCAGTATTGAAAGTCAAAACTGGTTCAGCTGTTAGGGGAAACTTGCCAATCACACTGTGGTACGTAGAGAACCCTTCACACAGAGGGTTTGGCTGAGTGCCCTGTTGAACAGAAAACATACTATCAATAAACAGAATCTTACATGGCTGAGCGTAGTATCAACTTACACATTGTTTTCCTAATCTAGTGTAATACAATCTCTGTGAAATTCTTTGAATAACTTTAAAGAAGTTATTTTTCGCAACCTTGCTCAAAAGCCTGACACGCGGCTCACGTTATTCCACATTGATACCAGTGTTCCGTTAAATTTGAGCCAAGACTGATCGGGGTTTTCAACAAAGTTTCACGTAATCTACCTTGATAGGTAAAATTACCTTTCAAGTTCGTATATTAGACTACCAAGATTTATAAACGAGATTAGGCCAAACATCCGTGTAGTAGCATCCTTTGCCAACCAAGTAGTCCAGGTTGATATTCCTGTTTGACTACTTACTCCTTAATAGCCAAACAAATACACAGCCAGGTTATGCACGTGTAAGAAGGTAAATCAAACAGTTCTAAAATGAATTTAAACGTGCAGAAAAATAAATGATGCACAAGTGCGATAGTGGGGTCACGGAATTCCGTAGTAGGGTAAATGATGATTTTACACACCATACCTGCAAATGGCATTTGAAAATATCGAAGCTGTTTATCACACTGATAACCAAAGAAACAACCAAGGCAAAAACGACCTTCTAGATCATCTGAAATAATCTTGTTAAAGGTACGTCTTTAAAATTCTAGACTTATTCGAAAGCGTTACACTCCGTTTGAATATTACTTATATTCTGGTTCTTATAAAATATATCATTAGTAGAATAATTGTGTTTGCAATGCTGGCAAAAATGAAAGCAGAAAAATGTCTTGAACTAAGGAGGACTGAAAGCGGGATACTTGCATTGGTATGCTTCAAACCGGAAACCATCATCAGTTTAGTTTTTACCTGAAATTTCTATACTTTAAAATGGCACGGGACCTTAAATACACGTGTCACATCTGATTGTCTAGATGCGGATTAGTGACCGGGGGAGAAATACCCATAGGAAAAGGTTTGTAAAAAGTTCAGTCTAGCTGTACCACAGAACTGGCGTTAAGCAACCTTTATAATCATTACACTGCCATGTTCATTACATAAAATTCCAAATGTGTCTCTTCATATACATATTTTACCGAACAGTTATTTCTTGGGTATAAATTATCTAAAATATATTGTTGTTTCTTTCCAAAAATAAACAATATATAAATCGAGGTCACTAGGATCAGACAAGTTGAACTTAAGCTATCACCGGAAGAGATTCATACCCCCACCCCAAACAGTTTGAGAGTTGTACTGTTTGTAAGTAGTTTAATATAGAGTTCTGATATTGTTGAAGCAGTTGTATTGATGAAAGCCACATTTGACTTTAAGCTTACCATTTTTGCATACTTGGTAGAGGATCTGCATAAGACTTTACAAACAAAATATTAATATATCAGAGCAGAAAAATTTTAAGATTTTACAACAGAAATGTAAACGAAGACACCCAGAGGTACTTTCGGGCGGGGACAACTTTGACCTTAGGGTCAGCACCTGGTTAAATTTAGTAACTAGGTAGGGACATAATATCTCATCTCTACCATTTGTATTTTTGGAGAACTGAAGAAATCTCTGTTTCTTTGTATTGCTTTAAGCTCGGACGGCCATGCTGTGCTGTGGATTTGAATCATTTGAACAAAAAGTAAATTAATGGATGTTACAGACAGCCTTTGCTAAAATACATTCAGCGGCTAGGTTAATAAGAAATCGTAAAATATTCAGCCCTTGCTTCAGCTTAAGCCGTCATGATCTGCAGCAGAGTTTAAATCATTTAAAAATGTGATGCTTGTAAAACATGTATGTTCCCTCCCAACTGGCAGTCAAATAGTTATTCGTATTAACTGGTTGCATGGTAATTAATATAAGGTCATTACTATCCTCCCCAATCAGACATTCTTTATGTGTTCAATGTAACAGTAACCTGATTATCTCAAGCTGAAAAGTGGTCATTAATTGATCATGTTTTACCTCCTTGCTAAATTTTGAGGAATTTTATTCAAGAAAGTCTCTACTCTCTATTGGATAAACGTTTTGTGATCGAGGTCATTGAGAAACTTAACCTTAAGTATATACTTCTTTATTTCAGCTCAGTTATGGTGAACTTCTGCTGCTTGTTGAAATTGCAACATTCTGAGAGCAAGGCGGATACCCTATCCACTACATCACTGTGCCCTAGAACCTTTGACTTGATGACCTCGATATCAAGTGGAGTCATCTACTGGTCATGCCTAAACTCTCTGGAAAGTTTGAGAACGGTATGTCCTGGTAGTCCCTGGTAGCTCCCAATCGGATAAGCTTGTAGGTCACTTGAACCTTGACCTTTGATCTGATGACCTCAAAATTACTTCGCGTCATTAAATGATCATGTCCGATTTCCTTACCGAATTTGAGGACATAATTATCAGGCATACTTTGATTAGACAATAGTTGTTTGGTTAAATGATCTTATCTTTTAACTACCTCAAAATCAATAGTATAATCTTAATGTCACTTCCAACCTTCTTGCAGAGTTTAAAACCGTATGTCCAAGCGTTCCCTAATTATCAATCGCAAAAGGGATTTGTAATCAAAGTCACTTGACCTTTGACCTGATGGTGTCAAAACCAATAAGGGACATTTACTGATCATGCCCTACCACTCAGTGACGTTTCAGGACCGTAGGTCAAGGCGGTCTTCAGTTTTCAAGAGGAGAATGTTGTTTTGTATTATGACATAATTATCTTCAATACCTTTGATCTGATGACTGCAAAATATATATGGATCATTTAATAAGCATGTCCAACTTCTGACAATAATTGAGTACCATACATGTAGGTCTAGGTATTTTCCATTTATCAACGTTATACACGTTGGTCTACTGGGGGACCAATCGACATATGCAAAGCACTATGCCCCAACTTCTTTGAAGGAGGGCATACCAAAATTGAGAAAGGTTGACAAAAGAATCTTTCAGGCAGAAATTTGTTAAGTTATTTCAAGCAGTTCAGGAAGAAGTCGTTTATTTCTTTAAAACTCATCTGACAGTCATTTTGTGCAGTGGAGCAGAACCATTTACCAAACCTGGTAAATAAATTCACTGCTGTGTATCCCAAGTGGTAATTATAAGGATGATTATAAAGAAGTCAAATGAAATTATCAAATTGTTTTGAGTGGGAGCTGTGTCTACACAATAATTCGTTATTTCAAATTCTTCAACGGTTTCAAAATATGTGAATGGCACGAAATAAAGTCGTAAAAATTTGACCTCTTAAGTATGATATTGACCTTGATCTTTAACCAAGTTGGTTGTAAGATGCTCTCTGCACAATGTCTCAGTATGGTGAACAAAGGACAAATTTTACCTCCAATGGGTTCAAGAATATAGAGAGGTTGCAAAATAAAGTGGTATGACATTTGACCTCTAAGTAAGACCTTGACCTCAAACAAGCCGGTTGTAACATGAGCTGTCCACAACGTCTCTTTATGGTGAATATCTTTGACCTTGGCCATGTATTAAGCTGATTACAACATGCCCTCTTCACATCGTCCATATAACGAACAAGTTTGCAAAGTTATTTAAAAATCTTGTGATGGGTTCAGGAGATATTCAGCGGACACGAATTACTTTCATAGGACTTTTAGTCTCTAATTATGAGAACTTTGAAAACAAAATGTGTTTAACATGCGCTCTGCACATTGTCTCGATATGGTGCACATTTGTGCTAAGTATTATTTCAAACTCCTTCAAAATATTCACTAGTTAAAGAGCAAACACGATTTGTGATGGATAGACGGACAGAGGGACATACGACTGTAAGTTTGTTGGTACAATATTGAGCAAGACAATTTTTTGCCAGTGGACTATTAAGAGATGGCCAGTAAACTAGAATTTACATCCCCAGATCGATAAAATTAGAATCATTGGATTTAAATCAATGACTTTGACGACTGAGCAACAGAGGTCCCGATCGGAGGTGGGCGGACATTAAAGTTTCTCAGAAAAGGGGTATCAGTCAGACATGCAAGACTCGCCATAGCCCTTTAACTTACCAAGTCAACGCGACACAGCCAGTCACTACCCAATATGTAGTTATATGCATCAGCTGCCTTTTCACCATGGTAACACACGTTAAAATTCTGTGCAAATCTAAAATAGAAGGAGAACATTCATTGTTACGGTAAAAGCATTTCTTACTTCGTGTTTTGACAAGGGCAATCTCTCCATCAACCTGAATAGTCAAAACAGTGTTGATAGCAATGATACATATATCTCTCCATGCAAAACAGTTGTTTGGAAAAGTTCCTTTAGACCTTTAGAAATATAACTTTTAAAGTCGCTAAAAATCATTCCACCAGAAAAGGTCTCAAAAATGTTCTGCTGCAATGCTGTATTTTTACTTTTGATTACAGTGATGTGAACAAATTGGCAAATCTATGGAAATGTTGTTTATATTCACTGCAGAGTCAGCATATTTTACAGGAATGCATAATGAAACGGTTTCTTAACCTACCACACTTTTTACCATTCATTACTAACAGTGAACATACACACCACAAAGTATTGCCTTTTAAAGTAGGGCGCACAAAAAAAACAGATATTGTTTTCTCGATATAATCAGGCACCTCCAACAATAGCTAAACATTCTACAAGGACTAGATATCAGAGTACATGTTGCCTCAACAGTATTGCAGTCATAATCGCAACATCCACCTCATTACAGGTTGAGGAAGACAACGGACCTATGCACACTTTTCCAGGTATAGAAAGCATCCGGATAGACCACCGAGCTACCACAAGTAAGCAGGGAGGCTCGATCAGTTGAAAAATCAGTAGTGCCCAGACCTGGATTCCAGAACCCACAGCGGTGTGGTGAGGCACTGAAAAATTGCAAGTTAATAACCAAAACCACATGGCCAAATATATTAAAGTAATAGAATATAACATAATAAAGTGAAGTAAAATATAGTATAATAT
>JAULCC010522705.1:0-10756 GCA_032358795.1 Nuttallia obscurata | reverse complement strand
ACAAAACTTTATAATACATGTATGACTTTGTATGGGAAACAAAACTTTATAATACATGTGTGACTTTGTATGGGAAACAAAACTTTATAATACATGTATGACTTTGTATGGGAAACAAAACTTTATAATACATGTGTGACTTTGTATGGGAAACAAAACTTTATAATACATGTATGACTTTGTATGGGAAACAAAACTTTATAATACATGTGTGACTTTGTATGGGAAAAAAAACTTTATTTTACAGGAATGTCTGTATGGAAACAAAACTTTTTAATATAGGTATGACGTTGTTTGGGAAACAAAACTTTATAATACATGTGTGACTTTGTATGGGAAACAAAACTTTATAATACAAGTATGACGTTGTATGGTGAATAAAACTATATAATAGATGTATGACTTTGTATGGGAAACAAATTTTATTATACAGGGCTGACGTTGTAGTAGAAACAACAAGAACTATTACATGTTTGACGCTTACAAACATGAAATCAGGATTTTTTTATTTAAAAAGCCCATGTTTTGATTACTGGAATTTTTTCAGGAATTTCAGAACTTGTCTCTAAATTCTGATGATAGACTTTCTGAATGGTTTTGTTATGGTGCCATTATAACACTGTTTCTACAGTTTATTAAGCTTACTTATAATATCAAGGGTTTGTCCCTTCCAATATTTTGTCATGTCTTCATACAAAAAGTGTGTAACTAGGGTTACAACTGTTGATCAGAAAGGAATTAAACACGCAATATTTTAATGTATGCACAGCTTGTAAAGACCTTAATAGAGTTGTACAAGAATAGTTCTAACTCAGTAACTGGGAGTAGCATTTACTTGCCCATTCAACTTGTCAATATCTCAAACTAAAAACAAAATATGAAAAGTATGTGATTCTATGTGAAACTGCACAGAAAGCCTGGTGTATGCCAGAATGAAAAAAGAAAACTCTTGTTTATACTGAAATATTTTATTTTCAAAATCGACTCGTAAAACATCAAATTAAAATAGAATGTGGATCATGGAAATGAAACAAATGTATTGACCTGAAATGTATAAAACCATATCAAACCTAAGGCAAATATCATTAAAACATTGCGGAGGAACAAAACAGTTGAAAGACTAAAAATAATTTACAGTTTATAAAACAGAATATTACATAAATTGGCAAATATAGCATATACTGTTTAAATGCAATGAGTGGTAGTTGAGAATTCAAGTTAAAGGTGAAAAAAAAGTTGAATATTATACGCTTAATAAAAATTTGAGTGAAATTTACAAATCATAAATAGACTGTAAAATTTCCTTCTAAAAACATACTAAAAATTAATCCAAGTAAAAGTGACGATAATCAAATGTCTTAAGTTTTTTAATTTACACAATACATTTTTTTACACAATTACGTGTGTATAAAGTAAAACTCTAAACATGATAAAACATGCAAACACTTCCATCATCATTATGCCAATTGAAAACATTGAATCATATTAAAATAGCCAAAAAAACACTGACACTAAAACTTCTTTCCTGAAATATGTTCAACAAAAACAATTTGAATAAATCTTTGCAAAATTAAACATGCTATATTATACATGTATAACAAATTATGATATTTAATACAACAAATCGTCAATTTTCCACATTCAACTTACGACACTATATCAATATTAAACCATCTTAACAATATCAATTGCAAGTAACTTGATTTTTTTTAATGAAAAAATAGATGCCATCTGGCAAACATCTGTTGATAAAACTAAATTTACAAATTTGCTGCTTAGAATTTTGTAATTGAAATTTGCTGCAATCTTTAGTCATGACGTAAGAAAGTGACATATTTAACTACAAATAATCGATTGAATAACATATCATTTATTTAATATATTCTACTTTTTAAGCGAATACTATAGCGCTGTCTTTCCGACACTTAACAGAATGTCATGAAAAAAATTAATTTCACCCGAACCTATCAGACAATTAATATTCCTACATTTGTAGTGATAAATATATTACTTTCAAGTGTTATTCAGTAATAACATTTATCAAAAGTAATGTCAACTCCATTCAAGTCATACAAAGCTATCTCGAATCAAACAAAATACGCATGTTATGTTTTGTTTGTATAATGTTACTTTATGCCAGCTACGGCTAATGGGCGTCCCAGAGAAGGGGAAGCGGATACACAGAACTGTAGAACTCTAGGGTTCTTTTACGTGCCCAGTGTATAGCACTGACACACGTGAGGGCTGAACCCCGGTCGGTCACTTTATCCTGAAGGCGACAAACCAGTCGTAATGCTATCCATAAATCCTGGGCACTAGGCGGGAAGCCATAACTACCAAATTTATTATGACCCAGCCGTGGATCGAGCCCGCGATCTCCCGCACCGGAAGAGGACGCTCTACCACTTGAGCTAATAGGGCGATAGCAAGTTATATCAATAACATAGATATAGAGTTCGTTTTAAGTTCCAGATAACACCTCTGTACTTGTATCTATAGTATAAGGAAGGATTACAACAAAAGATACATGTTGAGCAGTCCCCTTAATGAACTCTACATAGATAACTCTGTTTAGGAAAGGAATAACAAAATGGTTCGCTTTTTGTTTCAATAAAAAAAGAAATATCCATTCGAAATATAGAATTTAAATATAAAAGTAGAAAACAAAAGACATGCTACCAAACTAAAAATAAATATATATTGATATCACTTATATCTATTTATGTTGTGCAGTTTTAATACTTAGCGTATGTTTTATAAAAACACTTGCAAATTGACATATATCTTTCCCGACATTATCGCAAGTTCAAAATGCCTGCAATAAATAATTAACTTCCTGATATATAAGAAATATCTTCTGCTATTATATAAAATTGTCCCCTAAATCGTTCTAATTGAAATCCCTGCCTTTCTCTACGTTAAACATGTGGTCACAAATTCGCCTCATCGCTATTTGTAAAAGTGCTAAGCCACACTTGACATCGTTGTGCTGACACTATTTAACACCAGCAGGTTAAATAGTGTCAGCACTCGGCTATTACAATTCAATGGTTTCGTCAGATTTTTAAATGGTTTCTATGGATGTGAAATCAATTAATCCTTTCGCCGCCATGGGCGACTCGGTTATATATTTGCAAACAGTTTGAACCCAGATGAAACGGTGAGTAACTCGTCGTCTCATCAGG
The DNA here is from genome assembly GCA_032358795.1 of Nuttallia obscurata. Classification (NCBI taxonomy): domain Eukaryota; kingdom Metazoa; phylum Mollusca; class Bivalvia; order Cardiida; family Psammobiidae; genus Nuttallia; species Nuttallia obscurata. The sequence goes on along the minus strand of JAULCC010522705.1, from coordinate 7,571 downwards.
ATCCATTACCAAAGTGTTTGACATCCTGATTCTGTTTCAGAACAGAAATTCAAAAAACATTCACTTAGAACGTCGAGGCAGACCACAATATATGCAGACGAAAACTATTTTGCGCCGAAAGTGTTAAACCGAAGCTTTATTATAGAAGGTCATTATTCGGATTGTCTGGATCCGCGTGTATGCAATCTTGGATTAGCTGACTGCAGAGACCATCTTTTGCAAACACTTAAACAACATTGGTGCCAACATTCAATGGACTAATATGTTCGCCTTGTTTTATCTAATTACACCTGCCGGTCTCTTAAAAATAATGGATGTGAAACACTTCGGTGAAGAGTATTTTGCCCACGCGGGAATTTGCCTCATTTAGGGAATAACTTTTTTCATCTCTGTATCAGTTTTGCTTTGTTTTACCATACAGCTTCACTGACTGCTTAGACCCTATCGGCCGTACAAGAACAAAAACGTGCCATTCCTGATATTATAGGTACGCTACAATGCAATAGCGCGCACGTGTAAATGACCCCCAACCACCTCTGTGCCTTCTCATTAGTATTCAGCAGATACCGGTTGCCGTCTCGACTGCCACTATCGAACACATTTCCCAACCCTTTCGCTGAAGCACGCGAAAATCTAAATAGCTTTTAACCATTGTGAAGCGACGGGCAAATGAAATGCGACACTTTTCCAAAATATTGAAATTACATTTTTTTGCAAATTTGAATTCATTTTGATTCCGAGAGAGTTAAGAAGAACGCTGTAGCAGAACAGTCCGAGTATTTTAATTATTATAAAGGGGTGGCTGGTTCGATACCAACTTGGACCATAGGGTGTTGTATCAAGAGTTAGACATAGGGCACTTGGTATATACATAATTATTTCGTACGGTTTACACCCAGACAATATATTGTGTCCATATACATAATGCCATTTTTTTCATATACAGAGAAAACAACGAGGGAAAATCAGTTAAGCTCAATGTACATTCGTCACAAGTAAGCAAATTCCCACGAGTTTTGTTTTATATATAAATCCCGACTCCCAGGATCCTAACCCAGTTTCTCGCCACCATTCAGTCCACAGAACACCCATCAACTCTTATTGTTTTGAGCTCAAAATTAGCCAAGTTTCTCTATAAATAGTGGCAGGTTGCCGAAAATACACAAAACGCTTTCTCTGCAGAATGCTCAACAGTTCTCCATGAAAATTATTTCCGTGTAACGTTATGTGATTAGTGTTGTGTGTAATTACCGAAACTGACTACCCAAGGTCTGCCACGGTAAGGTAACCATTACAAGTTTTTTTTATATCTGATTAAGTCAATGTCACACAAAAATACTATAACGGCCACAATAATAAAACACAAGCTAACTTATGTCATTAGCAATAACGTCTTTGTTATGCCACCGCCAAGTTTACGCAGTGCTGCTATGATAACACAATGAGAAATGCATTGAATGTAGATGAAATTATCTTCACTTTGTTTTTAGCTTATTGTTATCACAGAGAGGAACTGTCATCGGTAACAAGAGGAATTACACCCAGTTGCTCCCACTGTTGATTAATGGTGTGTTGCTGTAGCTAAATAACAAAACACTAAACTACCTTAGTTTTAATACATAGCCAACTGCTAAATCGAACGATCGAACTTATCAAAACACGAGTCAACGCGTCCAGATTCCGAGTAAAAAAGCATTTCCTATCTTACAGTACATCGAGATAGTAGCGAGACTTTGTATGATGTAGGTAACTCTAGTGACAATGGTTTAATAGTGAAACTTACTTCAGGTCTAGTCTGGGGCAATTTAAGTACTATTAGACCATTAATTTCCTATAAACCTTCTAACACGTCATGTTGCTGGCGGTATGCCGTTAATACACGTAAATCTTACCAAATAACCGTCTCAAAATTGGAGGAAGATCTAAAACACAATAGAAAGCTCGCGTGTTCATTAATAATATAGATCTTGGTACGAAATCGGCCGCGTTTAGCACGGGACGGCGTGTCATAACTTGCCGTGCATAGATAATGCTAATTAATAGTTGAGATTTACGGGAAATCGAGTTGATAATTACGAAAAAAAATTATAAATCAGATTTTCAGACAATAATGACCACGGAAAAACGCCTATTCAGTTTCCGAGTGTGTGCCCAATTAAATTCGCGAGAATATGAACGCATCGTCCTATAACAGGTGCCTGTCTTATCCTAGGCTAGAGCACCCCTTTGTACCTTTAAAAAATATAATCAATATCATCTTATCTTTGGTGCCATATCGGATTTTTATTACACACGATAAGTCGAAATTATGTGAGCTTAATATCGTATGAACCGTAACCCCAAACAATTTCGATGCAATTGAAGATATATACCTAAGCCTACGAAAGAAGCGCCATGCGTAAAAAATCCAGTCAAACGTTTTTCAATTGTTCTATGTGATTTTGCTCTACAGATACTCTTCAAAAGCATTTGCTGAGTTCCTGATAATATTATTAGTTCCAGTGGTGATCCAAGGGTGCCGCGATAGTCTGTTAAGTGGCTAATCAGAAGCACAAAACATCTTCAAGTTTACGTTCGAATACACACACCAGGTAGACTTCTGAGGTATCGTAAAAAAAATTAATCCAGATTTTACGTACTACACTCTACGCTAACAGAAATACTGCGATCAGCACATTTTCTACCAGCTGAAGACATACCCAGCTCTCTTTGCGTTAAGAAAATGTCGAAAAAAATCCAACAAAGACTACTTGTCTGATATTGTAACAGACATAATAATATCAAGGTTAATGGCACGAAGATGAGCGTCGGAAATAAGCGAAACAAAGTCACTATAGTCGATCATCGATTCGAGATAATAAGTACTTCAATAAACACTGTACATAGAAATAGAGCCGTTAAATATGCGTCTCTGATTTAGCATTCATTAAATACTTAGATATGTTGGCTGCAGATAGCTGCGACTGGAACTAATAAAATGTAAAATACAAAAAGGCTTGGCATTTCTGTTATTTCATTGCTCGCTCTCACATATCGAAATAAAGAACTTTCAAGTTATAACTATCAAAGAACTTGGCGTGCATGTTTGAAAGTTTAGCAAAATGCACATTTTACAGTAAGTATCTATTCCATCGGTTTTAGTCCTTTTTAACGCGAAAGTATTAAACCTTATATATGATCTCAACTTAACGCAAGGCATCTAGAAAATAAACGCATTGTTATTGAATTAAAAGACATTTCCTTGTGCTTTGTATTGATCGATATTTCTCCGGAGATTTTTTTCACCGTGCATAAGGCAATATCATTTTCAGAGCTGTATGATCATTTTTCAGAGCTGTACCATTTTCAGGGTTTCCCCTATGGATGCTACTATTTTACATCGCAAAGTTCTCTGGGAATCTGAGAGGGATAAAATTGCGTAATCCATATTTTATTTAATTTCTCGTGCTATAAACCTGTAACGCTTTATAGATTAATCAGACATTAGTTTTAAGTGGAGATCTGGTTATCGTGCATTCAACAAAGCCGACAGCACGTGCACCGTTTGGCATTTCACAGCCCCTGTAGATTAACTTAGTTAAGACAACAAATTCCTCCCCTGGTCTTCGCGACTGGAATGAATTAGATATCATTAATACAATGGTTTGTTGGTTTTGACATTTCCGTTGTAGAGGCAGTTTATACGAGAGGCAGTTTTGGTTGTTCTATGTTAGCGGGGTCGACATCTGAGCAGTGCGCATTATGGCTTAATAGAACAATGGCGAGTGTGGGGTTTTACGATCCAGATAATCGGATGATAATCAGCGTGATAATGTCAGGAAATTGTGCGGATCTAACGACTGCAGACATGGTTATATTTCCTGTACCAATACCAGGATTCTGCAGCATATCTAGAATATAGGAAGTCTGCATTAACTTGAGTGTGTGCAGTACTGGCAATGTGGCTTTAGCCATAAGATTTCCGTTCTTTGTTTAAAAAGAAAAAAGCTGGTAAAATGCGTTACTATAATATAAAACTCTAAATTCTGTCGTTTTTAAACGTACATAAAAATGCTTAACTAAAGTAGATATTTTAGTTAGAAAGAAAATTATAATACTGGTTTGTAACTTCGGAATAAAATATACGACTGGAATACACTACTAACCTTGTATATTATATAAGAAATATAAAAATCAAAATAACATCTTTATATGTGTATCTCTCTCGCTTACTAAAATAACAATGTATCTATCTATCTCTCTCTCCCTTATTTTATAATTAGCATCAGATTTCATGTCAAACGTTACCCAATAAGTTACCTGTCAACTATTTCCGATAACGTTAATACTGCGAGAAGAGTCACGCTGAGTCTCATACCCGCGGGGCTTACACACAGGCACATGGCGACTGTACACAAACAATGTCAAACAAACACTTCCGACTGCAATGTAGCATCGTAACACTAACGAGTATATGAGTGTGAAAATTGTCCCAAATGGCATGACGTATTGTGTTGGCAATGTCTCCAGCATAAGGCTGTTATGAATGAGATCGCAAAAGTCGACTTACACTTTAAGTGGCCAGTCTTATGCAGATTCGTCTTATCTATGTCTCTTATGATATCGAAGCCACAGAACACTAACATTGTCAAAACAAACCGAGACTTCTCTTGGCACAAATCGTAATCCATGCCGCAGAGTGCAGGTAAGGCTGCAATGATATGGCATCTGACACTTGACTCGCATATTATTAATCACTGGTCACATATGGAATACGGATGGTGCCTACGGGAACGTGTAGCCCACTGAAAATCGCGTGATTTTTGTCAACTCAAAGCCTGTAATAAAAATGGTCAAATATCAATAAACCAGGGTAAATCACGAGATCTAGCATCAATTCATGCACCGAATATAACCGCACACGGGTAACAAATATAAGGCACAGGAAAAACTGAAAAAAAAATATAACTGTGAGTTTCGTTGAGGGCGGTTAATCCAGAGGTGTCCATCGTTCTCTATATGCTCTGTAATTTGTATACCGTTTCCTGATTACTGGTCCGTCAGAACTACAGTAATACTGTGAAAAATTCTGGAATGTTAAAGAAGTCCTGCTTTGTTTAACAGATCCTTTATGAACACATCACAGCTTCTTGGACCAGTGTCATTAACTAAAAGAACAAAATAAAACATGTTGAGTCTGTTCTATAGCAATGGACACTACCAGTAGGCCTGCCATATAACGAGTTCCATATAACACTATCTTAGAAACCCCCCAGAAAAGGGTAATCTGTCCAAGCTCATCATTAGTTGTTTGATGTTTAATTCGTTGTCTAATTTGTCGGTCACCAGCTGTTCAAGGTGTTTCTCTGATTTCAGCTGAAGCTCGAGTAGACTGGGTCTCGAACACGGATTGCTGCGAAGGCACTCACACATGACCTTCGATAGATCTTTGTGGCTGGTCATAGCTTGGTCATAACTCAATGTTGTAAGACTATGTAGTCTGTTTGAGGTACTCTGACGCGGTAGTTTCGCGCTTATTTCATACAGGACACACCCAAGACCCCATACAAGAGTTTTCGAGGTGACGGGATCGCCCTTGGATTGTTCAGGGGATAAATATTTGGCAGTATTTGTTTGATACTTTGATCCAGATTGTATTGGCAGATACAGCAACAGGTTTTCAAGTTTGATTGCACCCTCGTTAGTTATAGTCACGTTCTGTGGGTGACAGAGTTCCCATGGGACTATTCCGTTGTTTTCAAGATATATCAGAACCGAAGATAGTTTCAACAGCACCTGCCAGGATATCATTTCTGGAACCTTTCGCTTGGCTAGAAACATGCGGAATACAAAATCCTGTAACGTGATCCCTGGAAACTCGAACACAAGACAAACCCGCTCTGACAACGGATCGTTCATTGTCATCAGACATCTCATGAGGTTTTCATGTTTCAGGTTTAACCAGATATCACGTTCGTTGTCGCGATCCATACTACATTTCCCAACAGTGTCACATGTGCGACAAGGTGTGTAAAGGTGTTGAGATTTAATCAAAACCTTCGAACCGTCTATTTGACATTTTCCTGGGTGGATTTGGTGAACTTTGTGGTGAACGTGATTCGGGAAATTACAGTGATAATCTATATGAAAACCGTCTAGGTCAAAATCCCTTGGTATACTGAATGAACACAAGTAGTCCTTAAGGAGGTTGGGAAGTGGGAGATGTCGTATCCTGTACACTCTATCTAGCGTCATCGTCGATAACACCGCGGTTCTACAACAATGCTGTAAACTTTTCACTTTTTCCACACGGTTATTCGAATTCATTGAGAAAACATCCAGTTTATTCAAATTGTAACAAAATTTATCCATTTTCACAGTATTATTTCTGTCAACATGTGTACGCAGAACTTCTTGTATTTATGCGATGGTTGGCGTTTGACTGCACTGTATATCGCGACTCTCACCATTACATGTATGTTTAATTCAGTTACCAATCAAAACAAGCTTCCGCTGTGTTTCCCCATACGTCATGGATTTACTTTACTCCACCAAACAGCGTGCGATTGGTCGTATTGGCTGACTCTTCCCATAATACCGTTCGATAAATAATACGTTGGTATCCTGCTTTTCACCCCACCGATATTACAATGATGATGCTGTCAGTAAAATGCGGAGTACCATATAAATTGAATGTACATTTAGAAATGGCGGCTAGCACAGAAAATGAATCGCAAAGGAACTGGCCGTTCTTGGGGTAGAAAGAGAGGAGACAACAAATCTAAACCGCAACGGTTCGATCACGGAGGTTTTCACAGAAGAAATTTCCGAATCGCTGCTGCTCCTTTACTCTTTGTTTTTTCCTTATTGCGAACTATTGCATTGCAACTTTGGCTTGTTTTGGGGATTTTGGCATGCAGAGGAAGTGCTCTGACTAACAGAAGTAAACATTTATCGCCGTTATATTCAGAGCAAGATGCAGAGTCGGGCGGTAGAATGAACCAAAGAGCTCACAATAGTCCGGGGCCAGGGGAACCCCTACTAGCCTCACAAAAACATCATCACAGAAAAGCATTTGAGTATATATCGAAAGCTCTGAAAATCGATGAAGAGGATTCAGGTACGAAAGTCCTTTAGCTTGATTAAGTTTACATACATCCTGCAAATGGTATATAAGAATTTCCCTAGCCTTTACCTCCACACATTTTCAATACATACAGAATAAAAAAATTATTTCGAGACATAGTCATTCAGTAAACATTAGTTATGGATAGCTATTGACCGACTATCTCATAGAGATAACTGCATGAAGATCCTTTATTGACAGTTTTTTTTAAAGAATAATTCATCCTATACACTACCATAACAAGCTGCTACTCATAAAACAGTTGGGTTTACAGACTGGGCATCAGTGCTAATACCAAACACGGAATTATGCAAGTAAACGGAATCGAAACTCGCGTACAGAATACAGGTAACTCTCGTTTTAATAATAGGGACATTGCGAGACTGGCAAGACTTGAGATTAGCGTTACTGCCGCTATTTTGAATCAAGGCAGAGACCAAATCTCTCACCAGGAATGTAGAATACG
>JAULCC010522372.1:0-10757 GCA_032358795.1 Nuttallia obscurata | reverse complement strand
TTGCATTATCAATAGATCTGCTTAAGACCATTGCATTATCAATAGATCTGCTTAAGACCATTGCATTATCAATAGATAAGCTTACGACAATTGTATATTAAGTAGATCAGATTAAGACCATTGTTCACTATCAGTAGATCTGCTTAAGACCATTGCATAATCAGTAGATCTGCTTAAGACTATTGCATTATCATTAAATCTGCTTAAGACTATTGCATAATTAGTAGATCAGCTTAAGACCAATGTTCAATTAGTAGATCTGATTAAGACCATTGCTTTTTTATTTTTTTGTTTCATTTAAGATATGTTAATATTGCACTGAGCTTATAAAATTAGACAAAACTGGTGGTGTTCATGTATCCTTGATCTATTCCTTCCATATTATAGACAACAGTAGCTTTTAAAGCCGTGATAACGCCAGTGACTGATATTAGCTAAGAGAGTTTCATCTTTTACCTGATACTATTGCCTGTCAAGACAGAGGAAATAAAATGACAAATTTGATGTATATTTCTATATTAAAGTGACAAGGATATTCAGATAAATTAAATTTTAAAACTATGTTTGGTAGATGAAATGCACAAATCTGTTAAAGAAGAAACTCAGAGTGAGTGTTTTCTACTGATGGTTGTTGCTGGTGCAAATGAGAGTTATCTGTTTTTATCAGAAGAAAAACTAAACAGAAGTTATAAATGAACTAAGTTTTATGAGCTCTGTTGTCAGGTTGTTAGTTAAGATGTTGATCTAGCTCGATTTGTTGCAAATCTATGGCATGAAGAAACATTTCATTTCGAGTCTGTTTCATGGATGGTACCAATACTTGGTGTAACATGAAGGTAAGAAAAAAAGCACACTGTCCTTAAGCAAAACATTTTTGTACTCACTCCATCATTGAACAAGAGAATTTGTCATAACAATGTCCTTGAACAAGATGCTTTGTCCTCACATTGTCTTTGAACTAAACACTTAGCCCTCACAATGTTATTGAACATGAGACTTTGTCTTCATACTGTCCTTAACAGAACATTTTTTCCTCTTACTGTCCTTGAAACAGACACTGTATCTGCCTTGTATAATACTTAATTGTTCTGCTAGAAAACATCAGTATTACTAAATTAAGTTTATAGAGCTTTTATTGTGATCAATATAAAATAAATGTAATTTAACAAATGTATTAAATTTTCATCTTACTGATGTGAGCCACCTTAACAGCATGTCACATACTACAGGAATGTGACTATCCCCCTGAGGTCTTGAAATTGAAAAAATATATATTGCTTACTGGTAAAAAAAAGCAATGAAAAGAAGAATCTCAAAAATTAACAAAACTATGGTGAAGAGAAAGTGTGTGTGTGGGTGGATATTTGTAGACTTCTAAAGGTCTGCTTTTTTTTGAGCATAAAATATCTTGTCCCCAAACCTGTCATTGTCTCTAAAACATTGTTATAAGTACATTGTGAGGAGATTATCACTCACCTTCTTCGATATCCTTCACTGGCAGCCCAACTACATACTGGTTATGGTGTTTACCTAGAAATATACATGTGGCCATTTCAAATCCAAACCTCTAAATCTGCGATGAATGATTTTTGTCTTAATTATACCACAGTCACTTGTCTCTCACCTTTATTTTGTGGAGGAAAGTTGATTTTTACCATCTTGACATGACTAAATTGTTATTGGACACAAATTCCTTCACTGCATGATGTCTACAATTGATTCACCGTACCATTTCTGTACAAAGAAAAAATGAAAGTACATCGGTATAAAACTTGGAATCTCAAACCCACATATGGAGTATAATTTATATTTTTCCAAATGAAGATGAATGTTTTTATGAAATAGTTAACATATTAACAAAATTTTCTTAAAATATTTCATTCAAATTCTTAAGATAACTGACAGTAAGGTTTAAGGCTTATATGCAGATCAGAAAAAAAATAAGTTATATAATCTTGTGGCTTAGTTCGTATTCATTAGTGGCTATTTTATAAATCATGAATATCCCTCATGTTTTATCCTGTGTCTATACCATGCACAACATCAATGAACAGAAAAAACTCACAGTAAACCAAAAAAGATCTGTAAGTTTGATGCTCTTTCTCTTCTCTCTCTCTGAACTCACAAGGGCATGAATTTTGTTCAGATATAGTATAATGAGTATGCAAGTTGATGCTCTTTCTCTAATCTCTCTTTCTATTCCCTGAACTCACAAGGGCATGAATTTTGTTCAGATATAGTATAATCAGTATGCAAGTTGATGCTCTTTCTCTAATCTCTCTTTCTATTCTCTGAACTCACAAGGGCATGAATTTTGTTCAGATATAGTATAATGAGTATGCAAGTTGATGCTCTTTCTCTAATCTCTCTCTTTCTCTCTTTCTTCCCTCCAAACTCACATGGGCATAAATTTTATTCAGATATATTATAACAAGTATGCAAGTTGATGCTCTTTCTCTAATCTCTCTCTTTCTCTCTTTCTTCCCTCCAAACTCACATGGGCATGAATTTTATTCAGATATATTATAACATGTATGCAAGTTGATGCTCTTTCTCTTATCCCTCTCTTTCTCTCTTTCTTCTCTCTGAACTCACATGGGCAATAATTTTGTTCAGCTATAGAGTAACAAGTATGCAAGTTGATGCTCTTTCTCTTATCCCTCTCTTTCTCTCTTTCTTCTCTCTGAACACACATGGGCAATGATTTTGTTCAGATATAGTTTAACAAGTATGCAAGTTGATGCTCTTTCTCTTATCCCTCTCTTTCTCTCTTTCTTCTCTCTGAACACACATGGGCAATGATTTTGTTCAGATATAGTTTAACAAGTATGCAAGTTGATGTTCTTTCTCTACTCTCTCTATCTCACTCTCTGAACTCACATGGGCATGGATTTTGTTCAGATATAGTTTAAGAAGTATACAAGTTCTTGAAAAATAAGTTTTCTTTATAAATACTAGCTAGATTTATCTATCTGCATTACTCAATTACTTTTTGGCAGTAGACTGTTACTTCACAAATATTATAATCTTAAAATGGGTGTTTAGTTTTAACTTCAAACATATTTATCTAGGATGGATTGTAATCAAAGTCCAATAAAATAATTCGTAACTCAAAGTAAAAACAAAATGTTTGAAATTGTTTAAGAAAGAGAGGTGCACTTATTCCTGTTACAATTACAATTTGAAGTGTAAAATTTCTAATGGAGAGTTTCTAAATTTAAAAGCAGCACATGAATATTTTACGTGAATCTGACAATGTTTTAATTTCATGGTTTCATTGGTGCTTGACAGAAATAGATTTTTTTAGGAACATAGAATACCAAACATGTGATGAATTTTGAATACACAACAGTAAATAATTTGAAATTTTAATTTCAATAGCTTTGATTTGCTCCAAAATTATGTAACAACTTCTTATATAAAAAAAGACAGTGCTTTGTGAAGAAGATTCAGATGTTGAAGACATTCTGTTTCCAGTGTTGACAATAATAACATGTGAATCCAACAGCGCTTAGGATATCTTCAACAGCTGTATATCTGAGACCGCTTCAGATAATCATGATTAGAATCACCATGATGATCTTACATCTTTAAAACTTACTCCATTAAGCATAAGTTGAATACATCAGGTAACTGTATAATCCATCTAGTAATAATTTAGATGTACATATTACATGGTTAGTTGTAGAAGTCGGAATTGTGGAGTTATATGAGAACTTTATCTATAAATAGGTACAACGATTGTCAGGCTGGTCCACACAAGGTCTAGCCCCAAATGTAGATGTGCTATGTGCTTATAAACTAACAAATGTTTGCTATAAATGTGTGTGTTCGTATAACTGATCCTTTTTCCTTAACTTGTGCTTGTGACAATAATCCCCTTTTCTATTTTCATATGTTAGTTATATACAATCTTGTTTCTGTTATTATACTGTTGTTTGTTGGGAAATAGCTTTAAGCTAATGTTTTATCTTTGAATAATATCCGAGGTTAAATAAAGCTTCTTGTATCTTGTATCTATGTATTGTATTGGCTCATTTGCACTGTCTACCAGTATGTGCCTATATCATAGACATTTAGGACCATCGTATCCTCCTTCAAGTGATTGGAGCATCAGGTCATGTATGGATAACTTTAATCAGGGATTATATCCAGCTCCTTTAAAACTTTTTCTGTGCTGGACCCAAATAGCGATTAACTTTTCAAACAGCTTGGATCTAGATCAGCTGCCACAAAAAACGTGGCATCTGATCTGAGTCAAAACTGTTTGCCACCCAGATTATGATTTTTGAAATATAACATAAGAACTCTGCAGTCTGGGGTCATGATACAAACAGTAGCAAATCACACAAAATAAATGCACACTTTTGTAATCCCTACTTAACAATTAACAAATAGAACCCATCTTTATAGGTCTTCATTATTCTCGACACAAATTTAAAAACCTGTAAAACAAAACCAATGGTCAAATAATGACATATGTCCTTCAAGGTTTGAATAGGCATTTTGCAGAGTTATGCACTAATCTCCTAAGAGGCTTATAAGAATCCAAAATGGATCAATTACACTGATTATCTGAGTTTAATCTTTTCAAATATTTTCCGCTTCAGTCCTACCAACCAAGGGCCAACAAATTTTAATGGAATTTAATATTTCTAACTTCCGGCTTGAACATATTTGTAGAGGGAGAGAGATTGATAACTCTGATGATAAGCCAAGTGGATTGTGGTGTTAACGTGTTGTACAGGATTCCATATGTTAATACCTTTACCCACTAAATTCCTATAGCTTATTCTTTCATCTTTAAAATTCCCTCCCTCTTATTCTTAAAAACAGGGAATTTGTGTGAGAAAAAAATTCTTGGAATAATAAACATTAAATGTCAAAAGCATGTTTTTTTCCATCTCTTCATTTTTATCTAATATTGTTTGTATTCTTTGAAATTTTAATTTTCTTCTGTCTATTCTTCATTATCAGAGTATTTGTGGCATATAGGCAAAGGAACAATAAACACTTCATGAATATCTAAAGTTTATTCTTCCATCTTTGAATCTGTATTCTTCTGTCCATCCTTCATTATCAAGGTATTTGTGGGATATAGGTAATGAAAAATCAAACAACGAGTGTTTAAAGTGTATTCTTCCAACTTTCAATTTTCTTCTGTCCATCCTTCATTATCAAGGTATTTGTGGGATATAGGTAATGAAAAATCAAACAACGAGTGTCTAAAGTGTATTCTTCCATCTTTCAATTTTATTCTTATAACTTATAACCTTATTTAGGTCTATAGTGTTTAAATGTCTTCCATAATGACATTCTGTCTGTAACTAATTTGTCTTGCAGTTAACAAAGGTTTTTTTTCAGATATTCATTCGATACACACAAGCTTTTCAACTCCATTTCACTGTGATAATGAACAATATTCTTATTTTATCTTATTGTAAACTCCTCTGTTTTTCCATGCAGATCAGTCCATTCTAGATTATGAGGAAATTTTCATGTTATAATTGTTTTCAGGGGCAGACTATGCAGACCCTGTCTAAGTGGGAACCATCTGATATGGGTCTACATTATTTGCAATTCCCACCCATTATACAAACTTGTTTCCTACATTTGACTAGTAAAGATAAGACAAGCAATGATGTAATTGTATATGGGTGTACATCTGGGTAATAAAAGGCCAGACTGCGTTATTAACCCTTAGCCTACTAAGCGTGACAGTGATAGAAATTGCAAACAGTTTAGTTCCAGTTCAGAGGCTGAGTAACTTGGCCTTTAATCTGGATCCAAGCTGTTTGACAGTTACCAATTGTTTTTTTCCAAATACTGGATGTATCCAATGAATTTTGCAATCCAGGCTGTTTGACAGCAGATGACAATATTTTCAGCAGGCTATGGGTTAATATGTAGTGTTTGTGGGTATGGTGTCTGCCCTGTGGTCTAGAGACTTTGTAGTAGAGCTCAAATTGAACCCTTTCTGGTGATCTTTATTAGATACCAGTTTTAGTTTAGTCATATTTTGTTGCTTTCATGTGTTGACAGTCATACAAGCTTTCATACAAAATAGGATGAACAAAGGCAAATGATTAGTTTAATATCATTTGTTTCAGCTTGATTATGTTGAAAGCCTGTGGCTTGTAAGAACATTTTACAATCTATTTCCTGAGAAGAAAATACTTAGTGTTAAATAGGGGCCACCTTTGGGGCTCAAACTAGCAACCTCCCGAGATCAAGGCAGACACTTTACCCTCTTCACCACTGCATCCTAAAAGCAAATGATTGGGTCTCAAGATAAAACAACAGTAGTTATAACACACCCCTTAACCTTTAGCCTGCTGATAAATTGTCGTCTGCTTAAAATGTCGTCTGCCTAGATTTTAAAATTCGTCAGAATCGCCCAATATTTGGAGAAACAATTGGCCGAGTTACTCAGCATCTAATCTGGATCCAAGCTGTTTGCAAATTCTATCACAGTCGCCCTTAGCAGGCTAAAGGTTAATAGAAATAAGGTTGTTATAAATGTATAGCAAAAATTGAGATTTAATTGACAAACTTTTAAAAAAGCTTGAACAATTTGATAACTGAGTAATTAGCAAATGAAAAAGAAAAAATCAGGTAATGGTTCTACCCAGGAAAAATCCCTATAAGTTCTTCTATAAACCAAAGGCTATCAACACAATTAAGCCATGATAAATCAGATTAAACAAATATACCAATCACTCAACAAAATACATTTAGAGTGAAACGAACCTTGATAATATGTGCTAATAGTGACAGCATCATACAGAATGTCATTAGGATCAAATAGTTAAAATTCTGATGAAAATCTATTCTAAAAATATAAAATATTTTGAATAATTGGTTAAAGGTCACATGCATCTTTGAAGAGCTAGACTTATTCAAGTGTGTCACACACCACCTGAATATAACCGGTGCAAGTTGTTATAAAATGTCTCTTAAAAGAATAATTGCATATCAAATTATCAGTAATTATAAAAGTAGACAAATCTCAACCATAAGTTATTGATTCACAAATGTGCCAGTTCCATTTAAATAAAATTGCAATTACTGGGGGTAACAGGATAAAACTAGGAGGACTAAAAGTTTGACAAATGAAGCCATCAAACAACTTATTTCATCAAATAAAAAGCGGAACACTTGTTACTGGTATAGTTTTGGCCAGTCAATATCATCAATTAGCTTTATATGAAATTTCTATTCTTTAACCCTTACCCTGCTAAGCGCGACCCTGATAGAATATGCAAACAGATTGGATACAGATTAGATGCCAAGTAACTGGGCGTCTATAAACCTGATCCAAGCTATTTGACACTTTGCCAATTGTTTCTCCAAATATTGGCCAAATCTGATGAATTTTTAAATCCAGGCAGACGACAGTTTAAGAAGACTACAATTTTTTCAGCATGCAAAGAGTTAAAATGGCACAGGTCCTTTTATACAATACCAACTAGGTATACGACCTGACACTTTGATAATAGACTAATGTAGAGAATGACAGAAAGTGTCAATCCAGGACAGAGCTGTCATGGCTTAATTAAAGTTTGGAGTCAGATATGGGTGAGAAAAATTGTGAAGATACTGTGAAATTTTATTGTTTTTGTCTGAAAATGACATGCAGGATAATAAAAGAATGTCAGCATAGGTTACATCATTATTGGTATATGTATTTGTAAGCACCACCTTAACATTTATTTAACTCTAAAATGAATCAATTTTGCAGTATGTGTCCTAAAATACCGACAGTGGAAATCCATGTTGATGAAGTAAGTCTACTAATTTAAAAATTCACAGTTTTGTTTTTCGAATTTCGTGACATATTAAAATCTTGAATGTTTGAGACAGGTTATAGTGCTGCCTTCATGGACACCCCATCCAGTCACATTGTACTGATACCTGGCCAACTAGTCCTAGAGCTACCCTTATTATTCTGATAGCCAAGCAAGGGAGCTACAAAGCCATTTTTTAAAATCTTTTGGCTCTAACCCATGACCTGCTGCATGCCAGGTGAGTACTTCACCACTGAACCACTGCCGCTGTCTCCATAGGTAAGTAAAAATAGTTTACCTTCATTACACATTAATATACATGTACTTACTACTGTTCAATAATTCATATAGAAGATGGAAATATAGGATTTTTTTTTTCTGCTCCTTTTCTCTGCCTGTTTTTTGCCATCCATGCCCTGCGTTTGCTTGTCACCCACAATCACCTCCTCTGACTTGCCACTTTTTTTCCTTTTCTTACTTTAGCCAGACCAATGTACATTTAGTCGACTATGTGTCCTTGACTGCTTCTTTAGCTCAGTTTCACCCTGTCCTTGTTGTTCTTTGCTCATTGTCTAGGCTCTTTTGGACTCATTGTAGCAAGTCTTGACATAAGTCATTGCGGGCTATTGGGCTACTCATACAGGCACTTTTCTTGGCCTCCATGTAGGTGGGAGACACTGAAAAGCGTCTCTGAAATTTCCAGCTGGACCGGGATTTGAACCCCCGATTAATAGTCCTGTGCATTACCACTGGACAACCATACCACCTTATGGAAATGTAAGTTGATACCAATTTGAACAAATATTTTTCATAAGATCTGACAAGTAAAATTTATTTCCTGACAACTACTGTACCTCAGATAAGGAATATATAGAAAAGTGGAAAATGTCTGACTGAACAGGAGACAAGTGTTATAAATGCTATTTTGGAACTCCTGATAAATCTTTTAAATAAAAACTGGGACACAGCTATATAGTCAAGTCATAGGTAGCTATATAGTCGAGTCATAGGTAGCTATATAGTCAAGTCATAGGTAGCTATAAAGTCAAGTCATAGGTAGCTATATAGTCAAATCATAGGTGGCTATATAGTCAAGTCATAGGTGGCTATATAGTCAAGTCATAGGTAGCTATATAGTCAAGTCATAGGTAGCTATATAGTCAAGTCATAGGTAGCTATAAAGTCAAGTCATAGGTAGCTATATAGTCAAATCATAGGTGGCTATATAGTCAAGTCATAGGTAGCTATATAGTCAAGTCATAGGTAGCTATATAGTCAAGTCATAGGAAGGGTCAAGATATGGTATCTAATGCATGAGACTACAGAAAAGGAAAGTATTTAACTTTTATTAAATATCTGTATATTCATGTACAACCATTTATATATATTTGTATATAAGGAAATTGAATAACAAATGTACACACTGACATTACTCACAAACCAATTAAACCACAATCTTCAAAGAAAAAATGTGCCTACTAACTTGGCTGCACTATTTCAAACCTGACTTCAATTATCACATGGAAACTGCATATATTATGGAATGGTTTAAATTTAGACTGCAGAAACATTGCCAAAGACAATTATTCATTCTTCTGTAGCCCATATGGGTATTTAATGGTAACATTTACAGTATGACATGCTACATCAATATGTATATATATAATAGCAAATAATTATCATAAATTAAAACCAAACAATTAATTAATACCTTCACCATTTCTACAGGACATAATATCAACTAACAAAGTCAGTAAAAGTACTAAAATTCACCGAAAGCTGCCTTTAATAACTTCTATATTAATCTACATGAGCATATACAAAACCATATGAACCCCTTCAATACTGGACTGTCATCTGCTAGAAAAGTTTTTGAGGGCCAAAATTCTATATCTTGCCTTTTCTGTGCAAATTTTCAAAAACTATAAACTGAGAAGCAAACAGATTGGATCTAAGATCAGACTGACTGATCTTTATCCAAACTGTTGCAAAACTTATCAGTATTGGGGTCCAGCACTGAGCTGGTTTAAACACATTTCTACATTTATGAGTTTATGATGTAAATTACCGTAGACAAAAGCACTGCCTGCTGATGCTTGATGCTTGTCTGCTTAGTTAGAAATTTACAAAATGGAAACATTGAACAATCACTTTAAATAAGTAATACTGACAATCCATATTTATTTTTTTTATAAAGCTGTACCTCTAATACTAACAGAGAAAAAGTGTTCTTTTCAAAATTGTTCTTCAACAAGAGCAAAAAAACAACAACAAAGCAAATGATAAAAATAAGAAAAAAAATCAATCAAATAAAAAATAACTACAAAGGGGCTGTCTTTGACAAAATGCAATCAACAGTAATGGAACTTGCCCATGTAGCTGCTACTATGATGTCAGAGAATTATGGAAAGTTTCAAAGCTGTACCTTGAACGGTTACTGAGAAAAGTGGACTTTTAACAAAAACTTCTGACATACCTTGCCTCTGTGGTTGCTAGTATGAACTATAAGAAGAGTATAAACAGAGAACTATGTTAAGTTTAACAGCTGTACCTTAAATGGCTACTGAGAAAAACAGATTTTAACAAAAAACTTATCCAAAATTCAGACATAAAAAGGGGGCATAACTTTCTCAAAATGCAAATAAGAATTATGGAACTTGCCCCTGTGGTTGCTAGTATGCTGTCAGAGAACCATGTAAAGTTTCAAAGCTTATATGGTTACTGAGAAAAAGTGCACCTAAACAAAACAATTTACCAAATATTCAACTGACGAGGGATGCCGACAATGACGATGCCGAGGAAGCTATGCTGTAAGCTCCTCTGTCTTAACAGACAAGTTAAAAATGCCAGAAATGTTACTTACACATGTAAATTTACATCTATATGTAGCTGAACAACAAGAGGGCCATGATGGCCCTAGAGGCGCTCACCTGAATATGATAGCCTTAACCCCTGGAAGCCATGTTTTTT
>JAULCC010522261.1:0-10757 GCA_032358795.1 Nuttallia obscurata | reverse complement strand
GATTTAGGTGTTGGATGTTGCCTTTATCTAATTCTTACGTGTCGAATACGTAACAAAACAATACATATGAGCACTCCTCATTCCATTTACGACACTTTCTTTCTTACATCCATCGTGACATATCGACCGAATATTTCGTCTGTCTTAAAAGAAGTAAAATATATGTAAGCATCTGAGTCAGCAGACAATGCGGTACAATTTTAACTTTAGGACATGTACTTACTGCTCAAGGAATTTGATATTGCAAATGGGTTTTATCGTTGCATAATGACGAATGAACATCGACACTCTCGAAACGATATCAAGCTGAATAACCCACGTCCACTCTCAAAATAATAATAAAAACAAAAGGAGATAAATATTTACCAAAATACTGATTAAGGTAATAGATTTGTACCAACAAATAATAATACATATAATCTGTATATATATATTGATAATTAATTTTGATAATATCACTGATGGATGCGGTTAGAGGGTTGATATTGTATGTACATACCAGTACCAGTAATTCGGAGTACAAGAGACATGGCGAGTTGTCTACTTATCCACTCAGTACAAACGGGAATTCAACAAGTTTCTCAACCACTGTTTTCTCTCGACCCTCAAACAAAACCCAAGCGGTTTAACCAAATGTATATGTCACTTTATAATTTAATAACTTTTTCAGAGCAGTTCAGTTTATTAAGTAAAACTGCGTCTTAATTTCAGAAAATTTCAGCGATTAAGTTTAAAAGTTTAGCAATCGACTTAACGTGAGTTGCTGGTAAAGCTACCAACACATACTCATAGTCAACATGTAGGTCTAGATGGATGACTGAACATAGAACACGTTTCTTTAAGTTATATTAACTGTCTATCCCAATATAAGCCTTTGATTTATGACACGCTTATTGTTACGTATATGATTTTGGAGTAATTGTTCAAGACGCCATCAAGAAACCACAGATGGAAACGGAGTATTACAATTATTTTGTTATCAAGCGTGTGTTGGTGTATACGTGTAAAAGTAATCAACGTTTTTCTAAAGTGTTATGAGATATAATGATTAATTCAAACCTGAAAGTTATGTGACAAGTAAAGAGAATAATGAAAATGGGCATAATCTCAAATAGGCTGGTAGAGAATCGCGTCGAAAAATAGTATCTTGACAAAAAAGGAAATATCATTATTGCGAAATATAAACGGTACGCTGAGCATTAACTGGTATAATTAAATACAGCCTAGTCATTATAGCAGGATTTAAACTAGGTGAAACACCAAATAGTTATTTGGGAAAATCTCTGATGAATTTCGTCTCATAAAACTAACAAATGTTGTTGTCAACTAGCTAACACAAGGATGTATTGAAGTCAAAAGTCATTTTTTCATAATATTTAACCTTTTTTCTTATATAATTATTTTAAGAATGTATGTATGAAGTTTAAAAAAAATGAGTTAAAAATATTGGTCGCTGTGCAAATTGTTGCGCTAGAGCAATATGAAGAAAGCGTGTCAAATGCGTAAATATTTCACCTTTCTGTCAATTAAAAGTCCATGATTTTTTAAAATTTTCCTTTAAGTGTAAACAAAAGCAGTTGAAATTCCTTTAAGTAGTTTATATCACACTATATACATACTGTGGTATAATCAAACAGTCATACCCAAATTTTTACTATATGTTTTAGATAAAAAGGTGTTAATGATTTGACCATATAGGAATTTACATATGCTAGGATATATTTAATCAAATATTTCAACAAAAGCATTGAAAAAAATGAACTTATAAAATTTAACTTTTTCAATACTCCAACAGATGATACATCGTACATTCAAATACCAAATTTCGTACAGAAAAATATCGTACGCTGTGCAAAATAGTGAGTTTTAGTCATTTAAATGACCTCCTCCGACTAAAACAATCTGACATTTCATAAATAAATTATACAGTATTCTACAAATGGAGCAATTTGAGACATGCATTGACACCAGGAGTTAAAAATTATGTAAAAATTGTTCTAATGATAAATCTTACAATGTGCCGTTACATGTGTTATGTTGTTACCTCATTTAATAGTTTTATTAAGAATGACGTAATCAACGTCACGGTAGGCAACTCCTGTGTGTTTAATTATGTTGTAAAATATTTCCTTAACATTGCGTTATATTTCACTTTTTTTAACAAAAAATAGAAATTCTTTCATAACTATGCAAACGTGATATTATCAGTTGAAATTATATATTTATTAGTAATTTCAACAAAAAAATCATTTTTTACGACTTGCCGTAATTCGGCATTTACGATAAATGTTTGACTGTAATACATCCTTAAGATCAGACATAACATATTATATAGATGCAGTAAAGTAGTGGCAAATGACCAATAATAACGATTTAGTCGTACAACATATGAGTAACGATGACTATGGCTTTATTGGTTGTTTACTCTCTTGGTTTGCTTTTTGAGTTCATAAGTCTTGGCAATACAGTTCAATACAAAATTCAAACGTTCCAATTTTGTAACGATTGAGTAACACATTGAATATCCCTGTGTAAATTCATCGACATTTCTTAGCTAGCTATCTTTCTTATGAGAAACAATTATATGGCTCGAATGCGGTTCTTACCAACAGTCCCACAGTTGTGCAGAGCAACCTGCTTCAGATCAAATACTGATTGTTTTTATAGCATTTAACTAAATAAACAAAGACCCCATATTTATTCTTTTTCATATTTGGCTAAATAACGAGTTCACATCTGACACAAAAGAAAGGAATTTTTGATAATTCCGTAGATATGTGTGTTTAACGAGTTTGTAGATTTGATATTACCAGTCAACAGTGTGATATAGGCAGCTTATTTCTTAGTTATTTACTTGATTTGATATTGTAAATGATGTTTATTGTTAATGAGCTATTATTGAACTGTAAAATTTAGAACAATAAAGAAGTTTAAAGAAACTCATAGAAAATCATAGAAATATTAAAAAATTAAAAAAAAAATGAGAACAATGGAGATTATTCAAGAGAGCTAATTTTGTCATCAAACTTGTAAACAATTGGACACATTATCTTTATTTGTCACCAGGTTAACACTAGATAATTTTGTTCTTTTCTGGAAATTTCAGAGAAATATCTTAAGGGGATCTTTTGGTTCAGTCAATATATGGAATTACTTTATTGTGAAAATTTTGGATAATTCGTTTGATATGATTTAGTGGTTAGGATGTATGCACGTATGGGAATGTAATTAAAAAAGTGTTCAGAGACTTTCAACAACCTAGTTAAAAAGGACTTCAAACAGGTTCAAAATTATTTAGGATATTTGGAATTTTAAATAAGGTATTTATATTTTACTTTAACTTTGTAATTTTGAATTGATGATATATTTATAAAGTTTGTTGCCGTTTTTGTCTTTCGCGTTACGCCTGGCTCGTAACAACATGCACCAAGTGCGAACTAGAACCATTGTTGATAGCTTAGACAGAAAGAACCTGATGTATTGTTACCCTGCGAAAGAAAATTAGACAAAAGACCACGATATCAGACAGACGATCAATGTAACTTCTTATATCTTATTGGACGTTGATGGAACACAGGGGGTGAAAACATACAAAGTTTTAATGCTTTATCCGAACATATGGAATTGGCGTTTCTATGTGTTAAGTCTATTCCGTTTTATACAAAATAGAGTGATGCTGCCGGGGACAACATGTTGGCAGATGTAAACCTGTCTTGAACCACGCAAATACATCACCCGGGATATGGTTACACGAATGGGAGCCGGTATTATCTTAATGCGAAGTTTAGTGAATTATTATCTTAGAACGACTGATTTATAAGACCAGGATAGTTAAAGTTTATTGAGGATTTGGGAAAATTGTTTATAACATTATCAAACATGTAGTAAAGAAACCAAAGAAAAGTAATTATTCTATCTAGAACGTTAATGGTTATTCCTAGTCGACATGAGGGAACCAAAGCAACAAGAATGGAGACGAAAGAAGTTAAACTATAGTCAGTACTTGAATTTGTCTGTATTTCATCGATGAAAATTTGGAATTTCAGCAATGCCTGAAACTAAGACTAATCTATATAGATGAGTATACTGTGTGTCGGGTTGACTCAGAACAAAATGCCTGAAAACACAATTTTCATAGTATACTTCAACATAGTTTAAGAACAGATCTGAAGCTAAAAGCCGATTATTTATGATTATCAAGCTAAATAAGTAATTGTTCTCAAGATAGATAGGCTATAAGAGATATGGCGTGATAAACGTTGCAATATTGTATACATAAAAATATTTGTTCGATGATAAAAATAATGATTCTAAAAAAATATATTTATTGTCAAAAACAATTTTTATTTTTTGTTAAAAAAATATATTCGTTGTAAAAAAAATCTAAATAAAATATTCATTGTTAAAAAAATGATATATTTTTTCTAAAAAATATATTCGTTGAAAAAATAAAATAATTTCTTCGATCTAAAATAAATTCGTTGTATCTTCACAAAATAATTTTGTTCTATAATTTGCATCATGGGATGCGTCGACCATTTTGTAAGGGACCTGCCTAAAATGCAGACGCACCACGCTGACGACATAGATCCCTTAGATATCCAAAAGAGAACTTATACGATCCCTAGTCAATTTGCGGTCGATTAACTCTTCTTTCCCTTTGTCGTCAGCGTTTTCCTACATCCCTCTATAATCTATGTGGTCAGCGTTTTTCTTCCTTGTCTATGTCGTCAGCGTGGTACGTCTGCGTTTTAGGCAGGTCCCTTACAAAATGATCGACGCATCCCATGATACAAATTATAGAACAAAATTATTTTTGAAGATACAACAAATTTATTTTTAGAAAAAATATATTATTATTTTTTACAACGAATATATTTTTTTAAAAATTATATATTTTCCTTTACCACGAATATATTTTTTAGAAAAATATTTATTTGTTTTAACAATAAATATATGTTATAGAAAAATATTTCATTTTTTAACAATAAATATATTGTTTTAAAAACAAATATTTCTTTACAATCATTATTTTTATCTTCGAACAAATATTTTGATGTAAACAATATTTCAACGTTTGTCACGACATAAAAAGATAATTATAATATGTCAAATATATTCATAGCGAAACGCATCTAGGTAGTCTTTGTGCACTATTTTGGAAGTGACAGAAAAGTATTTCTAGCTAAGATTTCCTTGATAAAATGCCTTTCATGTGCCGACATTCGAAGACATTATGCCAGTAGCAATTCTCCGACATATAAAACATCTACTGGCAGTTATCTAATTGTACGTTTTGCTCGATTAAACATACGTCTCTGAAAGCAATAAATATATATTTAAGCACTATATAATATGCTCCTTGTCTTGCACAGAACAAAGATCAAATCAAAATCTTTCAATTTCTTCTAAGCAATTGACTTCCTATGCTAGATCCTGGACTAAGTGACCTTAATGTTTACTTGGAAGGGAGGACGAAGCACTTAGTAAGCAAGCGATAACTAATACGTTTTATTTTTATGAGTTCAGAAACAGACCACTTCAGCAAACTACAATTAACTGATGCACGTCTTTGATAGTTCTCAACATAATTATGCCAACGTAGCTATGGGTTATAAATAGTTGACATAAAGTTGGAGCTAGGAATGGGTATTGCAACTAAATCAAATAATGAAATTACCGTGTAAGTCATACTGACATTATCTTTAATATATCTTCAAGTATTGTCATAAATTATTTTGCATCTAAGGTTGAAATTTGTCTTTAATCTTGACCTTAATTGGATGCTACTAAAATGTTACTGACGGCTCGTACTTATATGTAGACACTAAATCATTTCAAATTCCTCTATAAATATGCATATTATTTAAATGCAGTTATACGTATGCTATCAATGTCCGTTTTTATAAAATATAGATTTCCTTTACGTCTGGCAAAGTTAAGGAATATGCTTCTCAACAGTATTGACATTAAAGTAGTTAAAAGTAATTGTTTATTATTAATTGTTGATAGTTATCATAAGAGTGCATTAGGTTTTGAAGAACTTGACAGTACAACACTTTGCAACTATTACAAAGTAATGGTTATTTACAGCAGGAGCATAGATTCATCATTTGTGAAAGCTCTTATTTCATATGACTCACTCTGCACACACGACGCACCATGCTTTATCAGACATCACATACCAGACTTTAACACAAATGCAGCCATCAATGCTAACAGCAAACATATACCTGTGGAAAGCACTTTCAGACCTTTGTATGACACAATGTTTCTAAAAAACATCAAACAAAGTCACTGAACGATATGTCACGGGGTGTCTTAGTAGAAATATTTCATACAATGTGTCAAGAAACATTTCCAGACGCTGCTGAATTTGAGGAAACTACAATAAACACAGACTACCGTAGGTAATTAGTCAAACCACATGTTAGAAGAGTTCCACCTGTGCAAACATGTGCAAGTATTTTAGCCTTTGTCGATAAATATATCGACTGATATGTGTGTGTATTTTTAAATTTATTTATTTTAAGTTGGAATATGTTACAAGCGTAGAGCAACACAGTCTCTACTCTAATTCCTGGGTAGAACCAGTATTTGATGTTTGAAAAAAGTATAGAGAATATCCCTGTCGGTTCACGATCCAGCTGCTTTCTGGGCACAATGCGGACAGCACATTTACTACACTGCTTCGCCCTTTTATCATAAGTTCACCTTTCCTGATATCGAAAGCCATTAAACATATATCTACTTTTTTGTGCACGGCACAACCATGTGTGTACGCATAAGATGTGTACCTAGTTTTAAATGCGTTATAACAAAAAAAAATACTCAATAGAACAACATTAAAATCTAGATTAACATTACAGTAAGTCGAGATGTGTAGGTAAAAAGAATGTTTTATTTCAATATTTGTTGAAGGCATATGGCTTAAAAAACAAGATTGTCTTTGTTTTCTGGATAGAACTAGTACTTCTAATGAGAGTCGAACGAAATACCCCGAGCTTAGCGGACATCAAATCGACCCAAATACTGCGCCCATAAATGTATGCAGCATTCAATACAGCATTAGAATTGTTCGAATTCTAACTCAACCAGGATATAGCAAATCAGCGTAAATAACTGACTGCTCTCCGTTGGTGATAAAACGAATTGCTGTGCCGTAAGACCTATAGCTATCAGTATCTGATGTTTTATTTGCTGCCAGAATAAAGTCTCTTTCGCTGGTACAACACTGACTGAACTATTGACAGCTAATGTGACTACAGACGAAATTACTATTTCGCAGATGAGTGTGCGTATGCGTGCTGAATAGTACTATGTAGAAGTATCAGAAACAAATTTGATGAAAACTGTTAATATTGAAAGTTAATTGTAAATTTACCAGTTTACAGTAATTTAGTAGTCCTGGAGCTACTATCGGAAATTATGTTTGTTTTCAGTTACAAATCAATAACTTAAGTTTGTAAATACTTTTGATGAACTATGATGACTTTGTACATATTTTTGATGAATTATGATAACTTTGTAAATACTTTTGATGAATGATGATGACTTTGTACATACTTTTGATGAATTATGATGACTTTTTAAATACTTTTGATGAATGATGATGACTTTGGACATACTTATGATGAATTATGATAACTTTGTACATACGTTTAAATAATTATCATGACGTTGTTTTAATATTTTTTTATGAATTATGATGACTTTGTACATACTTTTGATGAATTATGATGACTTTGTACATACTTTTTTTTATGAATAATGATGACTTTGTACATACTGTTGATGAATTTTGATGACTTTGTACATACTTTTGATGAATTATGAGGCTAGATATGGTGTCCACATCACTTAATTGTAACTGTTTACAAATTATTAAGAAACGGTTAAATTTTTATTTTGTTCAGTTGACCTTCCAGCAAGCGAGTTAAGTGAATATGTTGAAAGACAAATCAAAAGGAAGCTGTGTGTATAAGAGCAAATTAAAATATGCTGATTATGATTGCGTTTATATGTAATTATAACATATGTTTTGTTTTTTTTGCTTCAATATAATTTTGAAGTCGTTTTATTTTACCCACATGTGTATAAATGCAAGAGGATTTGGCTGTGATATGATAGGTGTGTTTTACATTTATATTGCATATTCAACGATTCATTACCTCTTTTTCTGTGTGATAATTATTAATATTAAATGCATTGTGAAAAATCTGCTATATAAGGAATAAAGAGTTTGATTATCCTAAATTTAAATAAAATAGTAAGTCTTCTCAATGCATTAACTTAATTTTGACTATATCAAAGACAAATTCACGTTGCCCATATTAATGATAAATTTTTCAAACCTAAAGCATATTTCTACAAAAAAAATCTTTTAGATATTAATTATGTATTATTCCCAATTCTTATTATGTTAATAAATATTCACTTGCGTCTGTCAGTGATGTTTTGGAGTGGCAGTCTTATCTGTTACAGTAAATATATTTGGTCCGGTTTTTTTTAAAGCACAACAGTTAGCTTCCTGTCCAAAATGTCATTTAGTCATTTTCTGACTGGATATATCTGCCTTATGTTTGGCCAATCGATTAAAACATTTGGTTGCTTCTTCCAGTGGAAGTTGTCCCACTTCTAAGAAAGATATTTCTTCACTGGGGATATATTTTCTTAAGCCTGTCACCTTGATTATTGACGGGAGTGTAGAAGGGTGAGATTGCGTAAATAAATTTGGTTAGAAGTCTCAAGTGAGCTGCATAGCTTACTTATCGTGTGAACAAAGCACTATCGCCTTCACATCATGCCTATACGTATTATCTAAATCCATTCGTGAATATCGTGCAATACCCCTATTATGTAGCCTATTTGGCAGACCTCGATCGCATTTAGGTCTGAAATGATCTGCAATTATATTTGATATATTACAAATCGACGTGTTGTAGTTTAGGGAACGACTAACAATTTTGATTTGGAAAAGGTTCGGTCAAATACATGCGAAGTGCATGCGCATGATATCATAAAACACGCGATTCGAGATGATAAACGACAATAAAGGCTTTGAAATTGTGAATATTTCTAATTTGTATTATTTATTGCTAAACAAAATGTTTCTTTACAGTCTAAATGATATTCAAGACGCAAGATGTAGGAGTGTTTTGAAACACCATATTTTGTTTAATTATTGTAATTGGTACTTCTGAATGTGGCCATTCCGGTTAGTCATACTGTACATACGGCGCGTTTATTTCATTCAGTAATTAGGTCAGCTATTCCTTTTGAATTTCGTTTTGAAATGTCTCGTTTCTTCTGTCTACCACTATTGCTTCATCGGATTCTGGAAGACCAGCACAGGACCCTCCTTAATCGAGACATCGTTATAAGACCTAAGATACGAATATTGTTGAATAAACGGTTTATGTATTTTCCTATGTCTAGTTCATGCATAAACCAATGAATAAGATACTTGTATATTGCCCAACGAGTCGATACAATGTTCGCCTAGATATGTTCTAATCTGGCCTAATAATCCCATTGCAACACTGGTGCATAAACATCTATGGAAAACATCGAGGCTGGCATTTATTCATGATTTGATGAGCGGATAAGGTTCCAGGACTGGCCTGCCGCCAGTGATCAAAGGTTTACGGTGTACCTCGTGCCACTACGCGTATAGACGGCATTGATTGGGTCAAATTCGATGTCTCTGTACACTCTAGATATTGTAACATATTTGTTTTCAGTTTTCTTTCACTTACAGTAGCTGTCTCTGTGCTTTACTCAAGCACAGTGCATTTATGTTATAGCATCAAACGAGATATTACCTAACAAAAGAAGGGCCGTAGTTAATGTTGGAAGAACTTGTGGCCCAACCCTTTTGCTTATATATTACATGTGTGAATATATGTATTTGTATGTTGCTGTGTTTAAGCAAAAATGTTTAAAGTAACTTAACATTTCAAAAATAAAGGTTGATTTAAGAAACACGTGTCAGTAACACGAGTACAAGAAAGCTCTATAGTTACTTACTAACTTATCAGTTACAATATACCCGATAAGAACTCATTGATTAATGCTGCGATGGCAATCTATTTTTAAAACGGTTTCAATACTCATTTATATTTTATTTTCAATCAAAACTGTTTTCATGAAGCAGGGCATTCAATGGCCCATCTTTAAACACAAAAATGTAAGCTGTTATATTAAAACAACGTGTTAAACATCTAAAAAATGTTGCAGTATTTAGAAAGTCTTTTGTGCGATATTCGAAGGAGTGTTTTTGCGGAAAACCGTCAAAACACCTTCCTGCATATGAATATAAAACCCAATTACAAACATTAGCTAGGCTGTATGTAATGTCTGAACGTTTTAAAGGTTAGCAAAAAAGCATGCTTCTATAAGAAGGATATATGTTAATAATATGAAAATTTCAGTGACGGGTAGCATTTGATATTTGTGATTTCATTGTGGCGTTTGCTCTATCACCATGTGCGTATTAGTATCCTTGCAAAAAATAAAATAATAAATACTCTTAACGAACAAGTCACGATGCATCAAACAATATTACTTGTAAAAGAAACATAATACTTTTTTATATTATGCATAAAAATATTACATAAACATTGAAAAACTAGGGATGGAAACCTCTATCTCTATCAAACACTATAAATGATGTTAAAGAACACTTTCATTATCTAAGGTATCAAGTTGATTTTATGATACGCCTTATCTTATTGCGTTTTTCGCACTCATTACCT
>JAULCC010522150.1:0-10757 GCA_032358795.1 Nuttallia obscurata | reverse complement strand
GTGTAAATCTGTTCTTATATGTAACGTGTTGATAATATAAGAAAATACGTGATGATTGTATTACACCGGAAATAAACACCGTCATGTGATAAAATGTTGTATGTAGAAATACATTGTCTACGTGTGTGTTGCTTTTTATCTGTACGATAACCTTGTTCTACTAGTTGACATGAAAAACATGTTATTTTTTAGCATATACTTATCAATATTTATTCTAGATGCTTCTGGCTGGGGTAAACACGATATTTATAGAATTTGAGAGAACGTAACTGTACACTCTTATTGTATTTTGTAGAATGTTCGAGAAAAGATGATTGCGTATTTAAGGGTAAAGTTTACAAGTTACACCAGTGATTCATTCAGCCTTTCTTTAAAGGGATATGCGCGCAGTTGGAGTTGAAATAATAAATATTTTAAAGTAGTACGCTCGTATTTAAACAGTTATAAACATCAAATTAAAAGCAAACACTGGAGTCACCCTACTTTATTTGTTTGTAAACAGCATATAGGAAATATGACCGATGACATATTTGCCTGAGTTCGGGTGAGAAAAAAAACAACAAATTCTAAATATTTTCCATGATGTATATTTTTATAACTTATTTTAGTTTTTTTTCACAAGCCTAACAGTTTGGCTATGTCAGATGAACATACCCGAGCCAGAAAAATACAATTGTCATGAAGACACAAAGGGAAACGACAGAAAATGAATAAATATCAGCTGATAATACAAATAGCCTTAGGCATAGTAAAATATCACTTTGCGAACAATTTTGCGCATAAGGTTAATAACGTATATAGTTTCAAAACTACAAATAATAACTGCTTAAAGCTTCACAGTTGTATTGCTGATGTCATTCCTTTGCAGAAACATGTACTAAAATCTATGTACAGTAGCTACCATCTTGCTATTTCTCAAAGTAACAACGTAAATACGGAAAATGTTCCGTATTACGGTAGACTTAGGGTTGTCCGAATTTCGGTAGACCTTGGCTTGAACGAATTTTTACTTTTGGACGCCTAAAATCACGGTCTGCAGAATTCTTAGGGAGGTTGAGCGCCACTAGTTTTTGACTCATGTAGATTTTGGGATCATTATGTTAAAGATCAAGGCTGCAATTACCTTGAATGCAAAACAATTGAAAGTTTTTTATCAGAAATTACCCAAAAAAATAGCTCATGGGCGAATTCGGTCTGATATTTTTTTCTGTGCTGTTGCTGCTGTTGGTTTTATCAAAAGTATCTCCGCAGAGCAGCGCATGATATGCCCGAGCATCTCTTTAAATCTTGATTTAATTATACTTTTAGGATAACATTTCAAAAGTGTTTAAAATTTTGTTGCTGGTTTCTCGTTCTCTATTGCGTTATGTGGTCGAAATAACAGAGCGGCGATGCCTACACTTTCCTCCTATATTCTCATGTGTGTAGTGTTATGTGCATTCGTACGTCTTGTATTGTTATATATGTGACAATGAGCTATTTATGCTAAAGTCGGAATACATTTTCTGATCTGTTCTGTTCTGTTAAAATATCAGTTATTTATATGCACGCGTAAAACATAATGTATCGATGTATTTGTTTATTTGTTTGTTTGTTTTACGTCACTTTCTGCCATCTAGGGCTAATGGACGCAGATACACAGAACTCTTTTGTCGAGAACTATGGTTCTTTAACGTGCCCATTGTATAGCACTGATACACGTGGGTTGAACCCCGGTCGGTCACTTAATCCTGACACCGACAGTCGTAATGCTTACCCTAAATCCTGAGCGTCAAGGAGGAAAGCCATTACTACCATTTTTAAAGTCTTTGGTATGACCCGGCCTGGGATCGAACGCGACGGATGCTGATATTATCATTCAAAGACGACATTCTACTGTTGAAGAAAACAAATCATATTAATTATTTCAATAACATGAAACATTTTTTAGTAATGTAATTTAAATTTAGGACCAATGCTTCTATATCATAAGCATTGGTCCTAAGATTACATTTCAATCAGACGTTTGGTTGGTTGCAAAAAATAACAAACAGCTAAATAGTCAGAAAGAAATGTATCATCTTTCACTGGATCATTAATTATAACAAGACGATAATTACCAGAATTAGAACCAGGAGGAACCTGGGCAAACATTGTGTTGTATATTCTACGATTTCTCGATCTGTCAATGAGTAATTTTCATTTCATCTAGAAATACGTATTTGACGAAAATAATTTAGAAAAAGTTTTGTGCATCATTTATAGCAATAGATAAAATATAAATTACTACTTCTTTCTTCTTCATAATATTATCGATTCGAATTGATCGGTTTTTTTCTTCAAATCAAATTTACTATCACGAATTTATTTCGTTTAAATATATATTTATGTTCTTAGTATTAATCGTCCTTCACCTTTTACTCTTCTTTTGGAAACAGTTATAAACACGGAAAATGGGAAGCTCACAGAGTGTGTTTACCGAAGAGGAATTAAATGACTACCAAGTAAAACACTTAATGAAAAACAATAGTTTTGTTTCATTTTAAGTTGCCGCATCTTATTCTATAATTTCCGTCAAATTTACGTAAACTTGTACTATTTTCTGTTACGATGACGTCATTTGTCGTGATAAATGGGGAAATATTTTCGGGTGACAATCAAAACGGTAAATTGCTAATATATAGTAAATCGATTGGTCAAAACGGTAAAAAGGTTCCATATAGTAAATATTTTAACCGGAGATAATATTCTTTGATAAATTTAACAACACACTGTGATATCTATACATATACTGGCGCCTCATATTCCCGCGGTACGTATCGTTCAAGTAAAAACTATTAAACTAATAAAGCTTAAAATCATTTATCTCATAAAAATCTTACAGTCATGCCTTCTTTAATTTCTTCTGAAGTATATCCAGCTACCAATAACCTGTTTCATGTCAGTATTCCAAAAGAAATAGTTACCGATAATCAAGTCCCTACTGACGCCTCATTTAATAGTTGCTTCTCATATTTCCGCGGTATTTGTAAAAACTGCGCTGACATAAGAAAGGTGACGGGTCGAAAAGGCCCGTTACCAAAACGTCTCCGTTCTATAACGGACCAGTCCGAAGCGACCCAGTCCAAAACGGCCAACAGTAGGAAAATGTTAATATCTAATGCCTGATTGAGTTTATTGAAATACATTTGGGTTTACTGAAATTCTGTTTACAGAGAGTTGAAGAAAATACAAAGTCAACAAATAATTCATATTTAATAGCATAATATACAATGGACAGTATTTACAGTAGCAATGTCTCTGTTATCTGAAGAACCAAACAGAATAAGCCGACATAATTAGATTATCAGTTGATGATTGATATAAACATCAAAACATAATTGATAAAACAATGATTTAATCCATGCATTTAAAACAAGCATTCATCAATCAATTTTGACACTTTTTACACACTTTTTCAATTTTTTTTTGCTTATGATTATTAGTGCAAACTACTGATATTTATTTTGCAAACAATTCTATTGAAAATATTGATAAGGTCTGAATGTGTGATACTCAATGAACCACTTAAAAACGACAATGATAGTTAAGTGACAGTTTGTTTTTATATGTGCTTTTATTTTTGCCAACATACATTACAATATGACTAATGAAATGTCTTTCTTTTTTAAATCTATATCTCATGATGAAATGTGCGCTATTATTCTCTCTAATGATAAATACATGCTGTCAGTTTATTTTGTGTAAACTATCTATCGGGCAAATAGTACATAATAGTACAAAAAAGTACAATTGAAAAAGATTGGTTCAATTATGAGATAATGTCTCTATGTATAATATGGCACGAACCCATATAATAAATGGGCCGTTCTGGTCCTAGATATAACTGGTCCGTTTTGGATCGGGCCTTTTTGGAAGTGGACCGTTTTGACCCGCATTGATAAGAAATACACTCATTTGTGTGTGATTACTGCACTATTGTAATAATTTTTAACACATTTTTCCCGCCATTTACTGGTATCGGACTGTCACCGATGCAAAATTGGATTTAAACAGCTGTTTCAACTGCACCCATGTAATTGACTTTTCAAATGGTATTTTTTCTGGGTTTTATTGCATGGGCTAGCTTAAGGGCAAAGTCATCTTGATTCAGAACATTTCCGTGAATTTGATTGTGCACCAAGTTCACTGCCAACCCGAAGCGGAAGTAGGTGACATCAAGGGTATAGTAGGTGACGCGATGATTTGTTCAAAGCGGAAATTCAGACTACTGCAGAAATATGGGTACCGCGGAAATATGAGGAGAGGCTAAACTTAATCCAAATCAACATGCAAACATCATGAAAAGGAATACATTTGATAAAAATGCTTTTGATTAATTACTGGTCCCTGGCATGGTATTAATCCTGTACAGTTAAGAAACGCTACTATTATCGTATCCAAATTATCATAGGTAAATAACACCGTACCAGAGACCGCAAATGAATCCAATTATCTTTCTATTATTTACCGGTAATGTATAATAAACATTTCTTTTATGATACTACTATATATGCTAGATGAATCTTTTTTTTACCGTTTTGACTTATTGATTTACTATATAAACTCAATTTAGCATTTTTGTCATTGACTGTAAATCATATTTTTGGACATAGAGTGTGTCATGTGTGTGTAATTGTACAACATTTCAGAACACTGAAAACAACTTTTTAATAAAAGTTTTTCTTTTGTATTTTTTCTTAATGTACCAACAAATCTTGTTACTCTGTTTATATATCATTGTCCTGTTGATTAATTACCTCTTTAGGTTAATGAATGTATGATCCCATAAACATACCATTATCGAATGCAAAACTAGACGTTGCCATAGACATTTCCATTACATATTTTTTAAACTATACATCAGCAGGGGATAGTTCGAATTGTGGACCACTGCCTAAGCGTTCCTAATTCAAGACCATGCATACCACATAATTATAGAGAATAATATTTATATTAGTTACAGTGGTCAGGAAAGAATTTTCGTTAATGGGACAATGGCCCATTCTGAAGCAAAACCTATGTGACATTTTCGAAACTAATGTGACTTTTTCAAAATTCAATGATTGGATAAATCAGGACCTGCGATTATAAAACTTTTTTCGTGCTCAATTCAAGTTCATGCTCAACTTTTAAATGTTTGATATATCAAATTCTTTCATAAACTTGTTTCAATTTTATTTTCAACTCTTATTCTTTAGGTATACACATGTTTATATTCACATGAAAATATTTTATCTCAAATATCTTATCTAAAAGAATAAATTTAATTTTCATGCTCAAAGTGAATTGAGCATGAAAAATGTTTTATAATCACAGGGCCTGTATACAGTTAAACATGTATTAGATCAATGTTCAAACAGTTTTGGTGTCAGTGGATGAAGCTTAAGCTTTAAGTGTCTAAGGAGCCAGCAGAGTTTCTTACTTTTGAATATATAATGATCATAATGATGTCCCATGCAATAAAGTAATAAAAGTAACAGTTTGCTTCTCCTCTAGCACTATCAATATTTTCTATTTTATATCCTTACTATTCAAACATGAGCATTGAAATATACCTGGATAATATCAGAGTTACAACTGCACTTGTTTCTCACTATATTATTGATTCTTGCTTGAGTTTTAACCCCCCTACCTCAATGGAACAAAGACATGAAACATATTATGTTATTTGATGATATATTGAATATCATATTATATACAGTCACATACACTGGGCTATTTTCAATGCAATAATGAGTGCCAATTTTAAGTCAGAAATTAGGTCTTATATTACAGCGTGTGGCATTCTAAGAGTTCCTGGAAAGCAGATTCATGACGAATAGCAACAAATATATGGTTCTTCCTCTATGTCCAGGAGGATAGTTTTCCGCTGGTTACATCATTTTAAAGATGGGAAATCTAACGTTGAAGATAGTGAGTGAACTGGGAGACCTCGATAGTCTATCACTCCTGAAAATGTTTTTGTCATAGAAAATTTAATTCAGCCAGATTCAGTCTTCGGGAGATAGCTGCTAGCTTATTTCATCGGGAAGTGTTCATGCCATTCTTACCAGCCGTTTAAAATTTAGAAAGGTTTGTGCACGCTGGGTTAGGGTTAGGTTAGCCACACCTATTGACATCTGAAGAGAAAGCAGTAAGGGTCAGATGTGCCAAAGAAATGTTAAATAAGTATGAATATGTGGATAAAAGAAGAATAAATGAACTTTTGTCTGGGGGCGAACACAAATCTACTTTTTTGAGCCGCAAAGACGGTTGAATAATAAATGATGTCTACTTAAAGATCAGAAAAGACCAACAGTTGCAAAACGTATTAAGATTGCTTGTACGGTGTTGTATGCCATAATTCTAAAGGCATAGTTGTGCAAATTCCGGTACCAAAGGGCAGAACAGTAATTGGGCGATTTTATAAAAACTGTGTCCTTAAGAAGGTAAAGAAATTTTACGACTATCCAGTGGATTACCTGGCATTTGTCTGCTACATGACAATGCTTCATCACACAAAACTAAGATGGTGCAAGACTTTCTCAAGTCGGAAACAGTTTTTCAGATCCCACAGTCTTCATATTCACCGGATTTGAGCCTCTGTGACTTTGACTGAGCACTTACCAATCTGAAAAAAATGCTTGCTGGTCGACGTTATCACTCCAAAAGTATGTTAGGAAGTGCAGTGTATTAGTGTCTCAGAACAATACCAAGGGCAGACTACGCTTGGACCTTCTGCGACTGGATAGCTCGATTAAAGAAATGCATTTCTGTTGAGGGGGAATATTTTGAAGGAATTGAATAAAAACATTACTATACATCAAGTCACAAACCTTTTTGAAAGACCTTATAGATCTATATAGAAAATAAACATTAAAAAATAGAAGCATTACTACAGTTTCGTATCTGGTGATTTTTCTCTTTTTATAACACTACTTCAAAACACTAATAAAACAAGTTTGGACACTTGTTTTTGACAAAATAGCTAAGTAACACACCTTAACAATGCTGTTATTGGCACCTTATTACTATCCAACATTTTACTATATATTTCATATGTGGTATGCTTCATCCAGAAATGGTACATTTCGGCAGTGGTAGGCTTACGCAGTTGTATGCTTCGTCCTACAACAATCTGTTCTATCCACACCCCCCTCCCCCACAAAAAAAAACAAACAAAAAGAAAACCTAATTCTTGTTGTGTATTTTCTTAACAAAAATTGACCATTTACATCTTAAGAATACATATCGAATGATCAATCCATTTCTGACAAAAACCCATTTTACTATATGTTATTATATAGCCTCTTGTTTTACTAAGAAATTCTTTGTTAAACTTTTGTGTACAATCTCTCATTTACTACCTTATGCATTACATTGAAACTTTCTTTTTTAAAAGCAGTGGAATAGTCGAGCACACTGTCTTATAGAGAGCTCTTGTTAACAAAATTGTGCACTGCTAGGAGACAAAGTCTAGAAATCCTCTAGGGAAAAGTCAGTTGTAATCTGGTGATCCTGATATCTCAAAATCTCAGGTCAGTGCTATCATTGATTGGTAAAATGGAACTTTAAAATGGTTTTATATATATCATTTTCTTATTTCAGGAACTCACATATTTCACCAAGAAAGAAATTTTACAGTAAGTACAAATATTTCACTGAAAAGTATTGTATCTATATGGAATATATAAAGAGTAATTACTCGATTTCTCTGTTGCTGGATAACAGATATTAATCAAGCTTTCAATTTGTTATGACCAGGTTAAAAGTGTTTAGTTATTAAAATGTTAATTAGTTTCTAGATGTCATGATTCCATGCATTTCATTAAATTTTATATAACTAAAAATTATCATGATCTGTATTTAGCCAATCACATTTATATATTTCTGATAATGAGTTCATGTTTAAGAATGTTTCATAATCTCAGACCCAGTTTAAATTATACACTCTTAGGCAGTCTTAGCAGTTTCTAATACTAACAGAAGTTCAACAAAACTTCCAAGACAGACCAATAACAGCTTAAATCAGCATTCAGTGGGGGCATCTGTGTTCCTTGGACACTTTCTAGTTTCTTTTTGACTAGTTCAATCTTTCAACTTTTTTTCTTTTTTTTTTCCAGTGTTTTCAAAAGATTTTCTCAACTGAACCAAGATGCTTTAAGCAAGAACAAAAATGCAAAGCTACCCAAGGAAGAAATCTTGGAACTTCCAGAACTCAAGGTAAGTTGAATATAAAATTATGATTTTAGAAAGACATAGATTTCAGTTTGCTTATTTAGAGAATTTGCTTATTTCCAACTTACCAGATAACCTTTACAGGGAAGTTTGAAGTTTCTTCCTTCATATGG
Organism: Nuttallia obscurata; assembly: GCA_032358795.1. Classification (NCBI taxonomy): domain Eukaryota; kingdom Metazoa; phylum Mollusca; class Bivalvia; order Cardiida; family Psammobiidae; genus Nuttallia; species Nuttallia obscurata. The sequence continues at coordinate 2,406 of JAULCC010522150.1, read as the reverse complement.
TCAAAATTGAAGAACTTTAAATTATAAGGTCATGTACACTTTAAAGGAGCTTGAGTAAACTATACATCATTAAAACCAAACCAAAAAGTACCTTATATTTGGACAGTCATCCAGTTTAGAAGAAAATCCAAGTTAGAAAGGTTGATTTAGTAAGTTTCAGATACTGTTATATATCATTCATTTTGTCTTCCAAAACTTGGGAGAGATATTATGGTTTTGCCCTTTCCCGTCGGTCACCAATGCTTTAGGCTCATCTGGAGTTTCATCCAACCCTGAGTCTTCAAACTTCATAGGATGATTTGACTTACTGAGTACTGAACCCTCTTGATCTTTGGGTCACTGGACAAAAGTTCAAGGTCACAGAGGCCTGAAAGGTCAAATTGGTCTCTGTTCAATTATTTGAGTGCAATACAATCCTTAGTCTTTGAACTTGATAGGATGATTGGACTTATTGAGTAGATGATTCCTAATGATTTAGGGGTCACTGGATGAAATGTCAAGGTCACAGGGGCCTAAAAGGTCAAATTTGTTTATACTCAATAACACATGTTCTTTAAAAATTTATAGGATGATTGGACTTATTATGTAGATGTTTGTCATTGAATTTGGGGTCACTGGGTGAAAGGTCAAGGTGACAGGTCAATTGTAAATCTATTACTGCTGTATATCTCAAAATTAGTTTTTACCATTTCATTGAATATCACACAATATTTGTCCTATATGAGCAAATGAGCCTATTGTTAGCTCACCTGAGCACAAAGTGCTCAAGGATGAGCTATTGTGATAGGGACTGTCAGTTGTCGTTCGTCCATTGTCAACAATTCCTTCAAACATCTTCTCCTTTGAAACTGCTTGGCCAATTTTTACAAAACTTCCTATGAATGTTCCTTAGTTGGTCCTCTTCCAGATTCCTTCAAAAAGTTTAGTTCCATGCTGAACTCTGGTTGCAATGGCAATCGAAAGGAAAAACTTTGAAAATCTTCAGAAACTGCTTGGCCAACTTCAATCTTTATTTTTCACACAAATGATCCTTATATAAACCTTTATCAAATTCCTTCAAGTCTTGTTGATTAGCAAAAAAACATGGCCGCCAGGGGACAGGGCTTATTTTCACTATAAGACTATATGGAAAACTTTTAAAATATTCTCAGAAACAACTAGCCCAATTTAAATTTTATTTCACAGAAATGATTCTTAGATGGCCCTTTATCAAATTTTTTCAAGTTTTGTTGATTTGTGAAAAACATGGCCGCCAGGGGGCGGGGCTTATTTTCTTTATAAGACTCTATGGAAAACTTTAAAATCTTTTTCTCAGAAACTGCTAGCCAAATTTCAATCTTATTTCACAGAAATGATCCTAAGATGAAACTTTATCAAATTCCTTCAAGTCTTGGTGATTAGCAAAAAAACATGGCCACCAGTGGGGCAGGGCTACTTTTCACTATATGACTATATTGAAGATTTTGAAAATCATCTCCACAGTAATTGCAAGCCGGATTTCAAAACAATTTCACAGAAATGCACTTTAGGTGACCTTTTATAAAAAATTTTCAAGCCATTCTTCAAATGATGAACCTTTATAGGGTTCTTTAATTTGCATGTGCAAATTTCAGGTGAGCGATTACAGGGCCATCATGGTCCTCTTGTTTGGTTAATCATTAATTTATTTTATTTTCCAAATTCATTATTAATGGTTTCTGTTCTAAGACTGCAATGGGGCAGATTTGCACAAGAAAAAAGCACATTCTAGTTTAATATGTGTACCAACAGTTACTGCCACACGCACATCTAAGAAATTAAACAATCCTTTTCATCAGGATTACTACAGGTACTCAGTCCCATTCTGATGTTGAATAACTAAACTTTTATCTAAATAAACATGCAATTTGAGTTAGATTCATAATAATATCTTAATGATTGATTTCTGTGTTGTTATAAAGGTTTACAAGTGATGACAAAATGTAAACATAGCAGAGGTTGTTAGCAAAAAAACAGGATTTGGAATGAAACTTGATATGGTAGCTTTACTGTTTATGTCAGGAAAATATTTTTTGCTCTTCACAGTCTTAAATCATTGGTAAATATTTAACCATTTTCAACTCATATGTCATATTTAATCGTTTTGAGCTTCATATATACCGGTAAATATGATTCTCCTACTTCAGTCCCCAATGTGATAAAACTCACTCAATTTGAGCATTTAACAGATTTTTAGCTCACAATTAGCCTCATGGGGAGCTATTGTGACCGAACTTTTTCTGTTCGTCAACACTTGCTTCAAACGATATCTTCTCCAATTTTAATAAAACTTTACAAAAATGTTCCTTTAGTGGTCCTCTTTCAAAGTTGTTCAAAGAATTTGATTCCATGCAGAACTCTGGTTGCCATTGCAACAGAAAGGAAAAA
>JAULCC010522039.1:0-10757 GCA_032358795.1 Nuttallia obscurata | reverse complement strand
GTGCCCAGACCGGGATTCAAACCCACAGCGGTGAGGGGCTGAGAGATTGCAAGTCAACGACTATAACCACTTGGCCATGGAGGCCCCAGGAATGGAAATGAAAGATATAGAAAAACAGAAGTACCCGCAAGCCACTGCAACGTTATTGCGCCCTTTCCCAAAGTTTCCCATCATGACACAAACATGTTTAGCAGGGAAACAGATAAGTATCATGTCCTAGTTACAATAGGAACATATTTGATAAAATCACAATAAGTATAGTCGGATGTTCTATTTGATAAGTACTGTCTATACTGTCATACTAAAAGTTATAGACACTGTTTGACATCATTATATGATTTAATGTTACTTTAGATGCTATTTTATTCACAAAGAATTAGATTAAGGATCAATAATTCCTATATGCTAATTTCTCCAAAAGCTGGTTACCTCTCCCAAAGTCTCAAGGGTTTATAAATGTATCATTGAACGGATAAACAAAGAATTTAGATGTGTAACAAAATGTCAGAACTTACTTCAACATCTCAATAACATCCTCCAGGAGATATTCCGTGACTGGATATGTAAAGCCAGGAATATGTATCATTGGACAGTTCCCTAAAACATGTAAAAAAAAAAGGAAAATAATAAAACCTTTTCAAAGGGGTATTTAAGATAATAAAAAAGAAACAATGGCAACTTTAGAATGAAATATGTAATGAAATGCCATGGTAATATGAACACTTTACACTCCTAAATTTATGGGGTGTAACAGTGTAGTAGGTATGGTGCCCACCTTGCCAAAAGAGGCTGCTGAAAGTTCAGGTTCAAGCCTCAATCAAGACCATATTTCATTACCTTCATTAGATACCAAGTACTGATTCTACCCTAGTAACAAACTCAAAAAGGTTTATGCAAGCTACAGACTGTCAACATAAGTAGACTAAGAACAATAAGCTATAAGTATAATTACAATAAAATGGCGATGATGATAATGATGATGTTCATATGACCAATAAAAATTCTTCACTATGAAAATTCAATTTTAAACAAAATGATGAAAGCATAATGCACTTAAGCACTTTTGAACATATGCACTCTATGATAGAAGTGCTGTGTATATGTGGTTTAGTAATAATAATAATAATGGAAATATGATTGCTAAAAAGTTTTGGATTGAAAATCCACTAAATATTTTGAAGTATTATGTGAATTAAATTGTTAGACACCTAAATAAATTTGAGGAAAACAGCTAAAATAATAAATGAGGCTTACCATAGTATTTAGAGAATTGTTCTGCATTCAAGGTCGCACTCATCAATATGACCTTCAGATCTGGTCGCTTGGGAAGAATATCTTTGAGAATGATGATGAGAAAGTCTGATAGCAAATCTCGCTCATGAATCTCATCCAAGATAACGTGTGTGGCTCTTTGGAGTAACCTGTTCAAGATTTTTTTTTTAAAAGTGAGACATGTCTTTAAGTTCACAGGCTACATAAACATTGTGTCTGAGTATTATTAAAACATTCTTGAGTATGGACTATTTCTCATGCTCAATTTTCCTCGCGTTTCATATGTTAAAATTTAACATGTGATTTATTTAGCCAATTAGAGTTAGAGATTTCTAAGAATGAGTTCATTCTCAATAATGTTTTGTAACCTTGGGCCCTGGTGTATTACTGTGTCTTAGGTTTTCTTTTGTTGTTTGAAAGTCTTTGTTGGGGTGGTATAAGGGTGATAAAAATGACAATCACAGTTGTCAAAAAGTTTTCAAAGAAATTCTACATTTAAATAATTAAAATTCAAGATGTAGGGCTGCTAGCATAGGTTTTAAGAAATTAACTCATGTTAGGAAAAGGGATTAAGAAATTAACTCATATTAGGAAAAGAGTTAAAGAAAATAACTCATGGTAGGAAAATGGTTAAAAAATTTACTAATAGAAAAAGATATTAGAAATAAAGTAAAGGTAGGAAAAGGGATTTAAGAATTAACTCATTTTAGGAAAAGGGTTTTTAGAAATTAACTCAGGGTAAGAAAAGGCATGAAGAAATTAACTCATGGGAGAAAAAGGGATTAAGAGTTTAACTCATGAAAGGAAAATGGTTAAAGAAAATAATTCATGGTAGGAAACTGGTTAAAAATTTAGTTATTGTAGAAAAGAGTCTTAGAAATAAAGAAAAGGTGAAAAGGGATTTAAGAATTAACTCATGGTAGGAAAAGGGTTTAAGAAATTAACTCACGGATCTGTCTCCAACATCTTCAAAAGTATCCCTGTAGTACAATACAAGATGGACCCTTGCTTTCTTGGGAGCTTACTGAATAATAAAACAAATATTATATTCATTCCCTGTGGTTTTTGGGTTAGAATGTGTTCCTGCAAATCAAGAAGCCACAGAGTTTGATTCCTGCAGGGGAGTTGTCTTAGTGATGAACAATTTTCAAAACTCAAAATTATGATCACTTCTCTCCCATAAATGGTTTCAAAAGGGGAAAGTTAGCAGTTTCTTGTGGAAATGCTGATTAAATCTGGTAACAAACATAGAAATATGGCATATGGTCAAATATTTTAGATTGAAGTATAAAACATTATATCTTTAAATACACACACACATTTTTCTAACATAGTAGTATTCAAAATTAGTTTGCAAAATAGTTGGTAATGCTAATTTTGTCTTTTGTTTTGTTTTTCTACCTTCCAAGAGGCTTACAGAAGATCTGTGGTTCTTCACAGGTGCTCTCTGTGCCTGAAATAATGTACAGAGGCTTCTAGCACCTATAAAGGGCTAGATGGTGCAATATGACTAAAATACTGTAGAGGCGATGTTAAATTTAAAACAAGAACGCCGCATTCAATAAACGCTTATGCCCCCGGTGGCATCCTTCACATTATATTTTTAATCTTTTCAAAGTCCAAATTAGGTCAAGGATGTTGGGTATTATATGTGGATGGGAATGGTCCAAGGCAACAACCAATTAACAACTTAAAACATTCAAGCAAGCGGTGTTGATGCTAGACAAAACGGTAAAATCTGGTTAACCTCAGACACACTGATGGACAGACAGACAGACAGGTAGATCACTATATGCCTCCCCCATCTATAGATGCCGGGGACATAAAAAAATTGGTTTCTGCTGATGTAAAGTAAGAGAGTTTTAATTCACTTTAAAAAAGTAATCATTAAAGATCAGGAATTGAACAATCCACTTACTTCTCAAGACGTATCATATATCCCACTGAAGTACCACAACGCTCTGCCCTCTCGTCTGCCACACGTTCAGCCACCTGATGTCAAAAATTAATATAAGTTCATATAGATATAAAGCAGTTGGCAACAGAAACTTACCAGTAAAACAAACATGTGGCACAATATGTGTAAAACAAATCTAAACTTAACAAGAGGAACAACTGTCTCAATGACCAAGGGCATTGTCAATGAAAACCAATAGAGAAGAAAAACCTGTCAGTGAACAAGAGCCATGACTCTGTCAATAAACATGGGAAAAAACTATGTTAAACAACACAAGGTAAACTGTGGTATCAATAATTTTTGTTGCAGTTTCTTTTCATTGATATTTCCATATATTCTCGGATACTCAAGACCGATGTCAGTCAATTTGATTTAAATAATGTTAAATTTGAGATTAAGTACGCTACCCGATGTTGACAACTGGTGGAAAACCATGCATTGAAGATGTGCCCTTGTAGCGAGAATGCTGTAAATCGGCAAACAGTGATTCTATCCCCAACTAAGAACTATAATAACATTTGATAAATATTGTGTTATAAACTTCTAATACCTATTATTTCGCTTAAACAACAACTCGAAATTTTGCCACTGTAACCACTACCTGACCTAGCTCTTGGCTTAGTATAAAACGTGTGCAGACCAAATTTGCTCCGTCGTCGCCTAGGTTATTTCTTAAAGGAGTAAATAAAGCAATAATGAATCCAACATCCAGTTTTTCAAGAGCCTTTTCAAATCACAAATGGCGTGCCCTTAATATCTTTGCACACGGCACAAAGACTCTTTGATTCACCCGACATCAACTGTTTAGTTAGACGATGGTGCGAAAAAAAATAGGGCGGTCGGGGTTTCCTGTGATCGTCAAACTGACAGGCCTAATCAAAACATTGGGTGTTAGTTGTAAAAAACTAAACACTGTTGTGATGCCTGCAGCGGTATAAAACCTAACATGGATTAGCTAAAGGTAATTATCATAACACCTGCTTGTTCCTTAATTGGAACCTCTGAATGGTAAGGGAATTGTTAAGAAAAACGGCTTATGAATGCCTCCGAAATTTATCTTTGATTTCTTACATTTTGAAAGAAAAACAAAATGAAATGGAAAAAGAAATCCTTCCCGAAAAAATATCCGAATACCATACGATATTCGGATACTCGGCGTCTATCTGAGTATTCAGATATCAGAGTGCTCATTGACATTCCTAGTGGAAATGTGAAATATACATGACCAGCCTACATGATAGCATGATATTTATCAGGGGTGACAACTATTGGGAAATTGGTATCCAGATATACGATTTTATTTCGATCTTTTGTTCACCTAGAGAAGAGAGTTTTTTACAACATGCTTAATAATTAAGCAATGCATTTGATAGGGGTCTGCATGCTGTAATATAGCAAACTGACCAACAGGATCATTTACATTATGCAAACAGCAGGTATACCTATCGTTTAAGTGTAATGGATTGTAACCTTTTTAAGCTTTTTGAAAAATGCTTTCAAAATGTTTTGTTTTTTTTGTCGGATATTCAGATACCAAAACTAAACAACTTGGCATTTTTCCATGCAAAATTGACTGTCAAAAAGTTGAGAAAACTCCACTCTGGTCTTTTACCATTGAGTCACTACAGATTACTACTTATTTCCAAAATAATCCTTCCTTTCTAAATTTTTGCTTAGAAACAGCCTCCACAAATTCAAGGTCTCATGAAAATGTCACAATCTAAAAATACACAAAATACTGAAAAACACAAAATTGAATGATACCACATTAATGGAATCATTAAAATACACAAAAAAGTACATAAAATAATAAAACACATACCGATATTGCACTTATTCTGCGAGGCTGTGTGCAAATAATATTACACTCTGATCCTTTGGACTCTTCCAAGTAATCATCAAGAATATACTGGGGCACCTATAGAAGAAATACAAGTTTCTATAATTAGAAGAAACTAAAAATAATACATATCAAGTGAACTAAGGAACAAATACTTTTAAGCTATTAAAAGAATGCTTGAAACATATAACTGTCAGCTGTGTCTCATTCAATTGTTTCATGTTTGTTACTCATGTTTTACCAACATTGTTTTAGTGTAGTGTAAACTACCTCAGTGTACTGTCCACTGTAACTATGTTTACCCAAGCAATATGCTGATGATTTCACAGACATATATGTGTATATGACGTTGATAATTTCACAGCCATCTAAGTGTATGACGCTGAGCAATTTGCAGCCATAAATGTATGCATGGCGCAGATTATTTCACAGCCATATGTGTGCATGATGCTGACCATTTTGCAGCCATAAATGTATGCATGGCGCAGATTATTTCACAGCCACATGTGTGCTTGATGCTGACTATTTCACAGCCATATATATGTGTGCATGTCACTGACTATTTCACAGCCATATATATATATTTGTGCATGTCACTGACTATTTCACAGCCATATATATGTGTGCATGATGCCAAAAAATTTTCAGCAAAATATGTGTATGAAGGTTACAATTTCGCAGACATATATGTGTGCATGATGCAGATGATTTTGCAGTCCAATATGTGTTCATGGTAGGATTGTGAAACCAGTTTAGTGAGACTAAGTAATCATTTTTCTTTACTTTCTAAATATAACTCTTGCTTTCCCATCGAAGTTTGCACCATAGAAATCAACAACATCACATGCCCAATAGCAATCTAAGAGTACTTTTCTTTTATGAAGGATGAAATGCATCAGTGTGTAACCATTACAGTAATTAAACAAGTGCCATAGCCTGGTAAGATATCTATTTTACATAAATTAACCAGTAAAAAGAATGAGTTATTTACAGTGAAAATCTACACTTGGTGATATTGGTAAAATTATATATTTTTACTCTTTTTTTGCAGGGATAGTATATTCACTAGGCATATTTTGCCAAAAGGGCATCATTGTCAAGCCTGCAGAATGAAGATTCTGGGGGGACACTGGACAAACATAATTTTGACCAGTTTTGACCTTTGACCTCTATGTCTGACCACACTTTTTTAGGAATAAATGTGATTCTTCCGTGTGACACTCTGTCTCATCAATGTTTACATTTGTGCCAAGTTATTTTAAAATTCATCCTTCCATGATGAAGTTAGTGCCCAGACAAACATGATCTCGACCAATTTTGACCTTTGACCTCTATGTCTGACCACACCTTTTAAGGAATATATATGGTTCTTCTGCATGACACTTTGTCTCATCAAGATTAACATTTTTGCCAAGTTATTTTTAAAATCAATCCATCCATGGTGAAGTTAGAGCCCAGACAATTATAATCTCGCCTAATTTTGACCTTTGACCTCTTAGTTCGACCACACCTTTTGAGGTATCAAAATGATTCTTCTGTGCGAAACTCTGTCTCATCAATGGTAACATTTGTGTCACGTTAATTTAAAATCTGTCCACACATTATGAAGTAACGGCCTGGACATGCCACATCAGGACGCATGCACAGCAGGATGCACACACAGACGCACTAACACTGAACAAAAAAAAAAGACAGCTATGTAGAGCTCATCGCAAGCGGGCTCGACAAGAAACAGTACTTTTACATTTATACTTTATTTTTCTAGGATGTGTCCTAGTAATAAAAAGTAAGAACCTAAAAGAGCATTAGTATTACTTTAAAACCCTTGGTTACATGTTGACAAAAACATATGGGTCTTTTATCATAGTTATAGATGTACATCATAACTCACTATTGTCTATTTTTCTATTCCTAGATTTACCATTGTGTGAAAATATCTAAATAAACATGTTTTCTTGCCAAGAACCTGTATCCTGAAGATTTAATGGCTACTAATACCCCCTGTTGTATCTCTGGAATGGACAAAATTTTTAGCAATATTTAGAAACATTTTTATTGCATGAGATACTTTGATGGTGCTTTCATGGGAAGCCTTGGTAAACATTACATATCAACTACTTAAAATCTAGATCACAAGGGTTGGTTTTTTTCTAAGACAGGCCTACATCCTACTGGCTCCTTACTGGCAAAATGTAATTATTCTGAATTATTTTCAGGAACCCCCTTGCCCATGGCTATGCTATCTATTCTGAGCAAAATGTATTTACCTGTGTAGTTTTACCACAGCCAGTTTCCCCGCTCAGTACCACCACATGGTTTGATCTTACAACCTCCAAAATATTCTGAAATACAGAGAAGGACATTCTAGTTTACATAAATAAATGGCAGGGGTGATGATAAGACCAAAGTCCAAATCCTAAAAAAAAACACCTGAATTTGAAGGTTAAAGTGTACAGTTCTACTATAAACAAAGAAGTTATATTGTTTTATTCCAAATCCTGATTTCAGAATTAATCTTGAACCATATCACTCCACATATGAGCTCTTGTACAGTCTCGTCTCTATCAAAAATGGGAATTTCACATTTTTTAACACACTACTAGTTTAAAGCAGTGCAAATATTATGTGCCAAGTTTCATAACAATATGATAAAACCCACCTTACAAATTTCAATTTTGGGAATTTAAAGTCACTTTGACTATATTTCAGTCATACCGCAAGAGCCAACTCATTACCAGTGGAGGAATACCCTGTTGGATCTGTGCGCATCATTTCAGGCACAGAGGGAACCTGAATAGAACCACCAACCTACCGCAAACCAGCCCGAAAGCCTTCCTCACAGAAAAAAGCAAAATTGCCCAGACCTGGATTCAACCCACACAGTGAGGGTCTGAGAAATTGCAAGTCAATGACTACAACCACACGGCCATGGAGGCCCTTTTCAGGAGACCCTATTCAAATTTCTAAATCAGACTCCAATGCATCAGTTAACACTATAACCTATACTATTACTGCCTATATTTGTACTCCAGTCAAATATATCAAAAGCCATGATTATCATAGAGATTTTTTATCGTCTTAAAATTTCAAAGAGATCTTTGAAAGTGTGTTGTAGATCTACCTCTGTCAATGACATCATGCAGAAAGTATGGAAAAATGAATGACATCATTTTTTTTTACTTTATCAGCATTATCTGACCTTTTCTTGTGAAATAGCTCATACATATATAACCACAAAAGTTCTACTCAAGATACAACTTGATACAACAAACATCAAACGTATATAACTGCAAAAGGTCTATTCAAGATACAACTTGATACAACTAGCATGAAAGTACAAAATCTTACCAATGACCCCTAAGTTGTACCATGCTGTATAATTAACCTCTCAGGTAGACATTGAACAATTTCGCTGTAACAAACAACTGGCTATGTTAATGTTATTTTTCCCAGTAATGCATTATTTTTCATATGTCATCCAGGTTAACAATTAGAAACTGGATTGGTGTTCAGTAGAATAAAAGTGCTACTCACTTACCATTTGTCAGAATAATCAAAATGTTAACAAGACAACATGTTTAACTATTTTGTCTTTTTAATATTTTTTTTTAAATATGGCTTTCAACATGAAAAGAAAGTGCCCGCTTTAGAGATGTTCATTTTGTTTGTTTGTTTGTATGATTTACATCACTTTCTGCCAGCTTGGGCTAATGGACGTCCAAGAGAGAGGGAAGAAGATACACAAAACTCTTCTTTATTGAACTATGGTTCTTCAAAGTGCCCAGTGTATAGCACTGATACACATGGGGGCTGAACCCCGGCCAGTCACTTTATTCTGACACCCACAAGCCAGTCGTAATGCTAACCCTAAATCCTGAGCATCAAGGAGGGAAGCCATTACTGCCATTTTCAAAGTCTTTGATATGACCCAGCCGGGGATCGATCCCGCTGCCTCCCGCACAGAAAGCGGATGCTCTACCTCTTGAGCTAACCGGGCATTTTGTTTAGGGCTGTGATGTAATATATAAAGTTGCATGCAAAACCTTAACAAAGATGTGATGCTGGCTTCTACCCAAGTGTGAGTAGAACAGTCAGTAATTGAGCTAAAAAAAAATAGGCAAATACATACTTGTTTTTCCTTGTAACATGGTAGTTTTTGTCTAAACTCCATCATTTTCTTGTACTTTGGATTCATCTGAGAATATTCATACTCCTCCATTAACTCTGTGTTCAGATCAGCGTTTCCTTCATTGTAGGTTGCCGTGGTAACAGCTGAAACAAATAATAAAAGCAAGAAATTTAAAATAAAAGAGACTTATAAACTCAGACCCAAGTCTCTGATTCAACCAATGTTTCTGAGACTATTCTGAAGACTTAACTTTGCATTTAGAAAAAGATTCCTGAAATGAATCAGCTTCAATTCAATTTTTTCATAAATGTTTATGTTATGGTAAATAACAGGAATCAAGTAAATTTTGTAGATTTATCTCCGATACATTGCTAAATTACCATGGTTAAAATGAGCATAGTTGATTTCAAATCTGAGAACAATCTCAAGAAGTGTTTGGGAAATTTGATCTCATGCTCTGTGATTATAAAAAAACAATCAAACAAAGACTCATTCCCATTCTCCGAAATGAGTGACTATGATTGGCTCAAGTAGTCAAGTATATCACATGACACATTTAAACCAATAACATTCAAGAAATAGTGATCATGAGAATGAGTCAATGGTCAAGAAAGTTTTTTAATCATGGGGTCTGGTCTTCCAGTTTGTCATGATTGAACCTTCGTTGTCAAACTTTATTTCCTACAGGCTTTTCTATCATTTATAGGGATTTCTAATTGAGTTATAAATTCCACTGGTTGATTATGAAACATGCAGTGAATTTAACACTTTTTGAAGCCAGAACTACTTTTTTAACCCCACCCCTTCCTCTGTTTACATTTTTTTTTGGTGGATCCAATTGGTTTTTTATCCCTTAGCCTGCTTAAGAAAATTTGTCATCCACTAAAACTGTTGTATTGATCACTTTTCAACATCCAATTATCTTAATATTGGTGAAAATAATAGCTGAGTGTCAAACAGCTTGAATCCAGATCCAACCTAGATCCTGATTACAGTATTACAGTTGTGCTCAGCAGGCTAAAGGTTAATGACAAAATATTGAAATGATGGACAAGCATTAAAGAAATAAAATAATTATTTGTTTCAATGTAACATAAGAATTTATATTACAGAGTAAAAAGCAAAGGTGAAATTTTTATTCTTTGCTTTGCCAAGTTTTTCTTCGCTTTTCTCTCTATGACATAAACTCTTATCATACAATGAAACAAACAATTATCCTCTATACATTTGCCATGTCCACAGGAAACAGTCTCTATGTTAAATACTTTTTTGTCAATCTGATGTATATGGTCATTTGTCTCCCACTTCTATTTTTTCATGGTAAAGATGTAAATAATCGTAAATACTCCCTTATAGTAAATACTCCCTTATAAGTTGAGTTTTTTTTCTCCAAAAAATCAGACACTGAATCATGCTCTTGGCTTATGAACATGATAAACTACAAGAGCTGTCTGTAAGACAGCACGCTCGACTATTCGGACACTTACTAGTAGAAAGTTTCATCGCAATGCACTATGTAGTTACTGAGATATGGACTCTCAATGTAGTTTCACACAAAA